>RJWJ010010583.1:0-46633 GCA_004363605.1 Indri indri | reverse complement strand
AGCCCAGGAGTAATTAGTGCATATTTCAAATATGTCACATTATTAAGTATGAATTTTAAAGGGAAATATGTGAATAACAGTAATTGTACTATTTAGAATATTTTAACTGTATATTAGGAAGTAAAGTAGTAAGCATATAAATACTTTGGTAACTAATCCATTAAGAAAGAAAAGGTTGGCTGGGCGCAGTGGCTCACGCCTATAATCCTAGCACTCTGGGAGGCCGAGGTGGGCGGATTGTTTGAGCTCAGGAGTTCAAGACCAGCCTGAGCAAGAGTGAGACCCTGTCTCTACTAAAAATAGAAAGAAACTAGCTGGACAACTAAAAAATATATATATAAAAATTAGCCGGGCATGGTGGCACATGCCTGTAGTCCCAGCTACTCAGGAGGCTGAGGCAGGAGGATAATTTGAGCCCAGGAGTTTGAGGTTGCTGTGAGCTAGGCTGACGCCACGGCACTCTAGCCCAGGCAACAGAGTGACATTCTGTCTCAAAAAACGAAAACAAAAGCAAACCTGTACAAAGCAAATTAGGAAAATAATCAATGTTTCTTTTCTAGATACATTTGCTCTCAGCCCCAGATTTATGTCTGGATGTTTACTTGGTTTGTATCATTCTCAAGAGATGTGGCTTATTAGAGCCATTTATATAGCAGTCTTAGAAATCTAATGAAAATTGCTTGTTTTTCCCAAAGAACTACTTCTTAATGATTATTATTCAGCCCTGCAGTATTAAAGACATGTTCAGTTTTAGATGACCATTTAAAAAATTATTTCAGCTGTTCTAATACCTGTTACAAGATAAATGTCAATTTTTTTTGATTTACGGTAGATGTTTAGAAGCAGTCAATTATTTTAATATAAACATTGCCTTTTTCACTTATGCTTCACACAAGGATGAACAATAGTTTGAAGCTACCAGATCAATTCTATGTATGTTTATTTGCCGCAGGTAGACATTCAAACACAGACATTTATTTTGCTGATATTTTAGACTGAATTATCTCAATATAATTTCGTTCATAGTAACTATTAATACTCAGGATTATACAAGATTGTTTTTCCCTCAGTGTAGCCATTTATTGATCCTTTTCCACATCTTCCCAGATGAAGTTCTCATTAATCATTACATATTCCAATGACATCAATTATTTATTTAGAATTTAGTATAGTTTTATAATGTAGGGTGCAAAAAGAAAAAAACCTTACCCAAATTTACAAGTAAGTATACAACAGAATATTTTAAAAAGTATTTCATTTCTACTTCTGCAATTACAGTAATTACAGTCCAATCCTGATTTGACTGCTTTGTTCTGTACATAAGCAAATCCAAAGATCCCTATAGGTCAATTTATTTATCCATAAAGTGGATAAAATAAAAGGATCTAAAGGAGATACAGCATTAAATGCAACAAAAATAGTTGTTGATGCAGGGCTCTCTACGTAGTCATTTTATTCTATTACTATTACGTTCTTCATGTTAAAATGGTATGATGAATATTGCATGGAATTTGAAGTTAGGGTGACCATTTTGACTCTGCTAATTGTGTGACTTTGAGCAGATTATATTACTACTCTGAGTTTGCTTAGTATTTAAAGCAATGAGAACAGTGTTTTCTTTTACGTAATGTCATTGAGGGATTACATGAGGTAAAATATATGTTTTTATATAAAAAGTAAGTAGCCAATAAATTTTAGTTTTGTTCCTTATGCTGTTCCTTCAGCAAAGAAAACAGTCATTAGCTCTAATGCACAGCTTGGTGACTATGGTTAATAATAATGTACTATATACTTAAAATTTTCAAAGAGACTAGATCCTAAGTATTCTCACTGCACACGCGCGTGCACACACACAAACACACACACACACTTTGTGAGGTGATGATGTATATGTTAAATACCTTGATTGTGGCAATCACTTCACAATGTATATGCATATCAAAACATATGTACACCTTGAGTACATACATAAATTTTATTTGTCATTTATACATCAATAAAACTAAAGAAAGAAAATAATCACAAAGAGATATAAAGTCATAAGCCCTTAAATCCATTAGGCTTTGTAATAAAATGACAAAATTTTTAATACACAAAAGGTAGATGAGCAAATAACTCTTTTATTTCGTAAATACACATGGGTCACATTTTATGTAACAAAAGGAAAATTTTATTATACTTGTAGAACAAATGTATAAATAATTGATAAAATAAAGAAAACCACTTGAGCTTTTACATTTCTGCAAGTGTGCAAATATTGTACCATTTCCTACTTCATACAGAAAATTTTCAAAAGAATACAAACAATCAGAAATGAAAGCAGTTAACAATTAAAGCCAAAATTTTATTAAAAGCTGGTTATAAACATCCACTATGCAACAAGTGTAATATATGTTCTTTACTGAGCACACAATCTTTTATGGAAAATAGAGATATAAAGTGGTATTGTCTACAATCTATTTTTTTATATTGGAAAAATATATCTAAAGTTTCTATTTATGGGGACAAGTAAGAGAAAGTTTGACTATGGCTCAGTAGCTAAGAGGAAGTCTCTCAGAAAATGTAACATCTAACCTGAATCATTAAAAAAAAAATAGGAACTAAGTAATAAAAGAATGACAGAGAATAGAGAGACATTGCTCTGGCTAAATATAATCTTAAATATCAATGCATGTCAAATTCTAGAAGGGTGACAGCATGACAATGTGGGAAGCCTCAGTCCATTCGGTATATTTAAAGCTCAGAATGAAAGGACAGAAGGAATAAAGATTTCGAGATACTTTCTTGAAGGGATAAGTCAACTATTCCTTACTTTATTGAGTTAAAAATGTCTTTATTGAATAAGTACACTACATATTGGCAATAGAAGTGTAAAAAAGATTTAAAAGGATAAATTTACTACCTGACCTTCCAGAGAGTTTGCCATTACCTAGATTTTAGGTTTATTTGAGAAGAGTATAATATTTATAACATATGCACTCTAGATGCGAGAAACTTGAAATGATGCAATTCATAAAGGAAAATGACAGACAAATGTCAAAGAAAATTCTGTTTTACTTTCTGTGGCCTTGATACTAAGATACATTGTTGTGTTAGGAAGTAACATTGGGAGTGAGAGTCAATTCTTGACTTTCCATGAAGATACTGAAGATAGAATCTCGATATAGCTTTTTAATAAACTGACACGACCTTCTATTGCAGTGAGAATCTCTCAGTGCCTTAAATTTATCATCACAGAAAAAATAGTCAACAAAAGGAATTAGCAGTGAATAGAATTTTTAAAAATGTCTTGTTTTTCAGAAAAATTATAGTATATTTATACCTAGGTACTAAGTGCTTTGCTTCTGTTACTTATTGCTAAAAACAAAATGGCTAAGACCTTATATTTCTAAAGGGCTTAACTGTACCTTAATTGCCACCTTCCCAGTGCACTGCTAAAAATGGCATTTGAACTTAATCGTTTTCTGCCAAGAAATTGTCACTGGCATCTCATTGTCTATGTATGCATGATTAATTAACCCTTCACTGGTCCCATTAAAACAATTAATAAAATAGAGATTTTGACATGTGTTTTTTAAATAATTAAAGGACATGAGAGTCATACTGTAAGTTACTCAAGATAATTACAGCCACATTGGGAGAATGCATGCAAGAACAGAGACATGGGCAAACAGTTGTGATTGCTTCTCCCTATGTAACCATAGAAGTAGGTCTATTTTCTCAAAAGAATATTTTGGTATTAGTTTTAGTATGAATGGTATTTACTCAAACTATTCTCATCTTTGCATTATACAAGTAAACAATCACTCATTTACTCTTGAAAATATTTTATTTCCAGTAGCACTGGAATTGGAACAATAGCCTTTTTTCCCTAACAAACACAAAAAAATATTTCTTTTCCCATGGGATGCAGTGATAATTTTTATACCTGAGAAAATAATGGATGGAGGCACTTGGTTAAGGATATTATACCATTGATTATTTCCATTTTCCATCATCATTAAATTTTTGATACCTCTATTTATTTCTTTAAGTTTTAGATACATACACATATACATAAATGCCTTATTCATAAGTAGCAGTAGTATGTTGAACAAAGGACCCTGATAGTCTAGATTTTAACGATATTTGTGTTCTGAGACAAGTTTTACAGCTTTCCACTTTATTTTTTCATGTGTAAAATGGCACATTGACCACTAATGTGGCTATTAGCTGTAAATTCCTGTCCAAGGGTTTTAATTATTTACTCAGGTATTGAAGTCTCTAATTTAAATATCGTATGAATATCAATACTTTCTCCTCAGATAAAAGCACATTTCATCCACAGCAATAGAATAACATTTGTCTCAAATGCACACAGAACCTTCTCCAAGATGAATTAAATGCTAAGTCGCACACACAAAAAAATGTTGAAGTATGCTTTCCAAGGCCTTGGAGAATTCCTTATACACAATAACTCAATTAAATCTGAATTTGACTGACCTTCAGCGTCAGACTCTATTCTTCCCCTGTTCTTTCTTTATCATTTTTTAAAATTTCAAAATATTATGGGGGTACAAACATTTTTGGTTACATGGATTGCTTTTGCAATGCTTGCGTCAGTGCTATAAGTGTGTCCATCATCCATATAGTGCTCGTTGTACCTGTTATGTAAGTTTTCGCCCAGTCCCTCCCCCTCCCTCCCCCTGCTTGATTTCCACTGAGTTTTACTTCCCTCTGTGGACACGTGTTTTTTAATAATCGTGGATATTTTTGTTTTTCTTTAAACTATTTAAAAGATATCCACAGAAAATTTATTAATGCCTCCTAGGTAATGCTAGTTGTATATTTTATGTGATAGAATGCAGGGAATGCTACCACAAAATATGGGATCTTGGCCTCCTAAGTATTTTAAGCTGAAGGAAATTGAGAAAACCATAGAAGTGGAATGGTCTCTCTGACCTTCTGTGCTCTCTCTTTTGAGGACCCTCATGTGATATGTACTGACCATTATCTGGAGAAAAGGAGTGTTACACGGACAGTCCAAAATCTAAACAAACAGGCCTTGGTAAGTTACTCTTAACTTTATTGCCATTAGAACATACATTTTTTATCCAATTATACTTTTATATGACTGTCTACTCTTCATCAAACTCAAGCATAAAATACAGTTTTCCTCATTTCTTTGGGTCTTCATTTCTGAAGGTACCCATGTCACCTAAAACTTCAGTTAAATAAATTTAAGTTACTTTTATCAATTAGTCTTATATTTTTTCTCTTGTCAGTTGATCTTTGTTATAGTAATGTCGGCCATGAAGCTTGTGATGAATGAGGATATGACATTACTTTTTCTCCTCTACATATGGCACTTAGTATCTAAAAAGCTTTGGTAGCTTTAGTTGTATAGCAAGGAACTACTGAGGTGTGAAATTTGCTGAATTTTCCGTTAAATACAAAGTAGACAGGTAAATATTTTGATAGATAAACAAGTGATTATATAATTTTTGGTTGTATATATTTAACATATAGGTTATATTTCTGATATTCTTATTGAGGGAATTATCTGATCTTCATTGTCCTATTTCAGTCAACAAATTTTATTGACTATTTATTATATTTGAGAAACTGTGGTAGGCACTGGATACGGTACCAAAATTTTGTGAGATACAAAAATAAACAATAAATGATTATATATTTTTAAAAGCTTAATGCTTATGGCAAGTGACATGAAGTCAAAGATGTTTTTACGTGAAGATGGCTATATAGTAATGTTGGAGAAGAATTTTCCAAAGAGGTCTTCAGGATGTTTAAGCAGAGTCTGAAAATGGGGAGCTAGTCATATACATACACAAAACAGAGGAAAATTCATGAATGATAGAAACTGTTTTAAAATATCGTTATAATCTGATTTGCAAAATGTTTGGTAAATCCATTAAATGTCTCTAACTACACGGTTCTTTGTTTGAATTGCTCTAAAAATAATACGAATTTAGTCTTGTGATTTATAAACGGTTTCCCTAAGAAAAAAAGAAAGAAAAAGAAAGATATAAAGAAAATGTAACCTAGTGATGTATACAATAGGTATTTATAAATATATGGAAAATTCAAAGTTTAGACATTTTTCATTCTGTGTAAAAAACAAAATTTTATGATGGAAAGAATGAGGCAGAAGTATGCCTAATTATGTGTACTTTGTAGATGGTATAATGGTATTTTTTTCCTGGTTTCATGAACTAGTTTTCTTTCTTTATATTTTTTTCTTTCAGAAAAATGCTTATCCGAACATTTTGAAATCCTAATATTATTAAAAACATTGATTCACACTACCGTTTATGAGGAGACTTTACAAGGTTTTAAGGTCACAGTTTAATTTAAGGAGTGGCAGATATAAAAAAAAATCACATTTAAATATGGTGAATTATGCATGAAAGATCTAATAGGTTCCCCACAGTAATGTCTTAATTATGCTTTAATTCATCAATAAGAAAATCCTGGTTTAAGTTGAATGGTCCACATTTCACAACTGGGACAGAATTAGAAGAATCCTATCATGTAAATGCAGCATAAAGTCATCATTTTATCCACTTGGAAGAGTCTCTCTTTTGCTACTTCATGAAATGATCATATTTGTTTCGTGTTGCTATATAGAACATAATGAACAATTTTAAATTAAAAAAAAATAGAGAAAACATATCAGTTTATGTTGCTCATTTACCCATAGTAAAGACTGCTGTCATGGCATGCTAAAAATACTTCAGAAAGATTTCACTGATTGCTTTCACTTAACCGCCACTTTGCCATTTATTGGCTTAATTTTGCACAAAATGAAGCACAGTTAAAACCCAAGGAAAGATATTAGGTTTTAGTTTTACACACCCCGTTTTGGAAATAATAAAGTGAAAAAAGTCTTTTTGTATTTGCTTAAGTATCCCACATCCAAAAAATAAAAATCCAAAGTCTCTCAGCACAATCTAAGCACAGAAAAATAACCATCTTTTTCTTATATGTTCTTTCAAATTTAAAACAGTATCTATCTGATTTTATAAGGCTTGCCATAGTCTTTCAAATTATGTTGAGTAATAAAGTTAAATTTCCACAGTATAAAACCATATTGTAAATGGGAAAAATCTTTATTTTCTAAAGCTTTGTTTTCAGGGAGACTTGTTTCAAAGCACTGCATTTTTCATATAAATTCATATAAATTAATGATCTTAAGAACATATCCCTTTGAATAAGTAAAGGGGTCATGAAAGCACATTCATCAAGATCTAGGCTATTAAATGGAAACATATCTATAACTACTTAATTAGCAGAATAAGTGACTCTGCTAAGAGGAGAAAAGTTGATTAATTTTTTGTTACAAACACTTACATATTGAGATAGTCAAGTTTTTGTCAATCCTTACTGCTCAAATGTTCCAAGGGATCATCTAACATATGTTCAAGTCACCAGCCTTCTAATAGATAAAAAATTCAGTAGCAAGAAGTTTTATGAATCAAGCATGCATCGTCCAACAGCATGGGTCTGACGACCCCTGAATGTGACCTGCTCCCAGAGGAAACCAATTTAATGCTCCATCACACACAGAACAGTACGTATGAATCACAAAACCTCCAGATAAATTAGTGACAGGTACATCTGAATAGGATTCCTTCTGAGTCGCTTATCTGTAGCCAGGCAAGCTTGTTTCACCCTTGCTTTCAAAGATAAAGCCACATGGCATGTTGCCTTGGCAGATTCGCACAAAACAACAGCCCCCGTTGTCCATTATTAGAGGAAAAATTCCCTTATTATTTCAGGTACTGTGACAGTAAATGGGATAAAGTGAAAACTATCTGCCAGTTGAAAATGCATCAGTCAATTATCAGGCCTCATGTTTTCTCTAATTTTCATAAGCTTTGTGCCTCTTCTTCTTTTGCTTTTACTTTTGACAGTTTTGATATCCCAGAGTTGTAGCCATGGCAAGGTTCAAGAACAAAACAGCAGGTTATCAGACACAACTTATCAAAGGCCAAACAGGGGGAAGAGATGCCAACCATTAGTAAGCAGCTGAAAGACAGAGCTATGACAGAGCAAGGAAGAAAGGTACTTTAAACTTTCATCGTTAACTGATAGCTTATTCCATTTGGAAAAACCAAGAGAAAAACTGAGATGCTAAATATATGTTCTAAGTATTTAGGGATATTGGTCGCAGAGAAGATTTTTAAAAATGTAAACAATAACGAAGAAAATGTTTATTTGTGAAGGATCTTATTTACATACCTTCTCAACCATAAATAAGTTGGAATATCAAACCATATAAAAATGATATGCTTTAAATTGAATGTCAGTGAAGAACACAAATGCATTATCTTCTTCAAAGTAAGCATCTGCTAATTACTAGAATTCTTTTAAACCAAACAATGAAACAGACATATCACTTCTCACTTTCTGCATTCCTTACACTCCACAATTACACTTAAAGGAAATTACTTCATTATATATCTTAATACATGCAATGTCATATCAGTAGTCGGTTATATAGTACAGTAGAATTCAATAACACAAATCAACAGGACTCACGTTTAAGGTTCTGTAGAGATAGCCTTTCTCACGCAAAATCAGGGCTGTGTTTTCTGGGTGAGTCTGTGTTAAACCAAAATGACAAAAATCTTAGTTTTCCATTCCACTTGCACTTAGAATGCATGCAAATAAACTTCCAGTTAGTCAAGGGGAAAAAAATTGCATTAAAGAGTACTGATTTGTAAATTTGGTCTTTTCAAATGTAGATGATGTTCACTCCTCCCTCTCCCCACATATCTTTGCAAAATTTCAGCCCAATGAACTCATTACTGTGGAAACTCAACTAAGGCTATGGTCAGTTAATTAAATTGAGGTCTGGAATTAAGCTCCATAAACATGTAAAATGGTTGGGCATCTGGAATTGGGAGAGAAATGGGCAATGCAGGAATGGAAAAAAAAGCATAATTTAGGGAATGTACAATGTGATCAGTTTAGCTAAACTAACTATTGTCCTATATATGAGGTGATTAATAGGGTTCTAAGTGTGTAATAAATGAAGGCAAAAATACTTTGAAAATATTACCTATACTCTGTACAATAACACTTTGGCAAATATAAATATAGCTACTAAATTTACCTTATCTGAATTTATACACATTTAATTACAATGGATATATTAATATTTCCTTTAGAGACGCAACAATTTAAACATTAAACATCATTCAAAATATGCCAGTACTTCAGTTAACAGGCAATAAAAATTATTATTTCTTCTCTATCTAGCTACTGTGCTTACATTGAGTTATTCTATTTACAATGTACTTCAAAGTCATCAGTAATTTCTTAGAACTTTCAGTAAATGCAGAATTAAGATGTTCAATTAAAACATTAAACTATTTGTGAAACACCATCTTCTAATAACTTCATTTTATTTTTTGTGAATTAGAAAAATGCATTCAGAATAGCTTGAATATTTAAAATCTAAATATCATGTGCATTATCCAACAGTTTATTTAAATCATATAGACACAAAGTCATATAATAGTTCTCTGATACTTGTATGTCAAGAGTTTTGTGCTGTATTATGGAGTGATCAAATTTTCTGGTTAACCAGTCATTAACTTGGCCAAGATGCCCTTAAAGTTTCCTCTGCTTGATTAAACTTTTAGATGGTTTCTTTCTGAATCTAGGCCCCTTACCTCCTTTTTCTTAGAGCATTTACTTTAGAACACTTTTAATTGTATTCTTTCTCTGCCCCTTTGAGATGTAAATCTTCTCCCTGCTCCTTGCTTGTTTATAACACCGGAATGTTCTTTACAACCTGGGAGCTATTTCTTTGAAACGTAAACATCAAGAAAGATAGTGCCCCTATCTCCTAGTCTCTGTGGAAGGGGAGGAGCCTAACTTAGACAAGCTTGATTACCAAAACAAATAGCCTAATTACATTGGCCACTTTCCCCACCTCCAACACTGGCCCCTCAGGGTTGGTTCCAGGACCTTCGCAAATAGGAAAATCCATGAATGCTCAAATCTCTTATATAAAATAGAGTAGCATTTGCATATAACCCACATACATTCTGTTGTATGATTTAAATCATGTTTACATTATTTATAATACCTAATACAATGTGAATGCTTTTGAAACAGTTGTTATACTGTGTTGGGTTTTTTAATTTGTATTATTTTTTATCATTGTGTTGCTATTTTTATTGTATTCAGTATTTTTTATTTCAGAATATTATGGGGGTTCAAATGTTTTGGTCACATAAATTGCTTTTGTACTGTTTGAGTCAAAGTTTTAAGTGTGCCCATCACCCCGTTAGGTGTGAATTTACCCATCCCCTCTTCCCTCCTCCCACCTGCTTGCCTTCTTATGAATGTTATTTCCATATGTGTGTGTAAATGTTGATCAATTAGTACCAATTTAATAGTCAGTACATGTGGTGTTTGCTTTTCTTTTTTTTTTTTATTTCAGGGTATTATGAGGGTACAAACATTATACTTACACTTTATGTCTTTGCCTCACCCAAGTGCGGGTTAAAGGCATGCCCTTTCCCCCTACAATGCTCCCCGTGTCCTTTAGCTGTGGGCTTACCCCCAATTCCCCTAATCCCTGGAGAGTATTACTGCCATGTGATCACCCTAGTGTTGATCAGTTAGCACCAATTTGATGACGAGTACAAGTGGAGCCCATTCTTCCGATCTTGTGGTGCCTCACTTTGGATAATGAGCTTAAGTTTAAGCCAGGCAAGTATAAGAGGTGCTAGATCACTGTCATTTCTTATGATTGAGTAATATTCCATTGTATATATATATATATATATATATATATATATATATATATATATATACCAAATTTTAATAATTCACTCATGGATTGACGGGCACTTGGGTTGTCTCCACATCCTTGCCATAGTGAATTGTGCTGCCATAAACATTCGGGTGCAGATGTCTTTATCATAGAATGTTTTGTGCTCTTCGGGGTAGGTGCCTAATAATGCTATTGCTGGATCGAATGGTATTTATATTTTTAGCTCTCTGAGGTATCTCCAGATTCTTTTCCACAGAGGTTGCACTAATTTGCAGTCCCACCAGCAGTGTAAGAGTGTTCCTGTCTCTCCACATCCTCACTGGCATTTGATGTTTTGGGATTTTTTGATAGAGGCCAATCTCACTGGGGTTGGGTGATATCTCATTGTGGTTTTGATTTGCATTTCTCTAATGATTAGAGATGTTGAGCATTTTTTTTATATGTCTGTTGGCCATTATTTTGTCTTATTCCTTGTGATACTTCACTTAGAAGAATGGTTTCCAGTTCCATCCAGGTTAATATAAGAGTATTAGTTCACCATTGTTTATGGCTGAATAGTACTCCATGGTATACACATACAACATTTTATTAATCTACTCATGTATTGATGGGCACTTGTGGTGTTTTCACATCTTTGCGATTGTGAATTGTGCTGCTAAGAGACTCCCGGAATTGATAAACAAGTTCAGCATACTCTCAGTTTACAAAATCAATGTACGGAGATCAGTAGCATTCATGTACACCAACGGTGGTCAAGCTGAGAACCAAATCAAAGACTCAATACCTTTCACAATGGCAACTAACAAAATAAAATATCTCGGAATCTATTTAACTAAGGAGGTGAAAGACCTCTACAGGAGAACTAGGAAACACTGAGGAAGGAAATTTGGAGAGGACAGAAACAGATAGAAGAACATATCATGCTCATGGATTAGCATAATCAACATTGTTTTAAGTATTTTTGATCCACAGTTGGTCGAATCCTATAGATGAGAAATCTCCAGTTACATGAGGATGGCTGTACTTCCCACTAGCTCACCTCAGCTCTTAAAAATCCTCCCATCCTGTGTTTCAGCAAAGTTTAACATCTCTCCTCCTTTGTAATAAATCTTGAGTCGAGTCTTCCTTGCCTGTTTAACTCTAAGTGCAATTTTTCTTTCACATTCCCAGGTGTTTATTACCTGACAGCAGGCACTCTGGTAATTCAGTGCTATACAACCATGGCCCCCAACCCCACCCCCGCAGCACGCCGCACAGCAGGACGCCAACAGCAGCAGAGGAGGGTGCAAAGCCCCATCTGCACCCACAGCCTCTCCCCATCGCGCATCACCCCTGGGCCCCGCCCCCGTCAGATCAGCATTGGCATCAGATCCTCATAGGTGCCCGAACCCCACTGCAAACTGCGCATGTGAGGGATCCAGGTTGCTGCGCTGAATCCGACACCTAACAATCTGAGGTGGAGCCTAGGCAGCGATGCCCACCCCTTACCCCAAGCCTCATCGCTGGAAAAACTGTTCTTGCATGAAACCAGTCCCTGGTGTCAAAAAGGTTGGGGACCGCTACTGTATAAGATACACACCGTATTTGCCTTCATAAGACCTACAATCTAGCGGAGACTGAGGCAAATAAATTGATATTTAAAAGAGTGTTATCAAACCATGACTGGGAGAACAAAAGGAAGTCACCTGATAAAAGTGAAACGGATGATGAAAAGTATAATAGAGTAAGTATCATCGAAGCCATCACTTCATGCTATCATCCTAATAAACTGGAATACGAAAAATGCTCCATAAAGACGGTCCGACATGTGTAAAAATCTGGAGGCAAGGCTGATCACTGCTGTGCAAAGAAAAGATAGATCAGAATATAACCTGTGCGGTGAAGTGGGAGGGGCGGCAGGAAATGAAGCTAAAACTAGGCAGAAGGAAGATAGGGAAGGGCGGATATTTAATTGCATATTTGTTCATGTTTCTTTTAATCAATAAACTTATGGGTGAGACAATATAACTTAATGTTTAATGCCAAGAACTTAGTTGTCAGACTAACATTAGGCTTGGAAATCTGACTCCACATTTTCACAAGTTGTGTGATGCCAGGCAAGTTGTCTAACCTCTTTAAACCTTGGATTCTCCATTTCATACGTGGGGATAATAAAATACCTCATGAGGTTTTGTGAGGATTAAAAGGAAAATTGCACATAAAATACTCCTTGTAAGTCTTGGTACATAGAAAATGATAATGGGATGAGGATGACAGAAAACACCCTATGATAATATTGATGATGAAGTCCATACATACTATATAACGGGCCCTGGGGATCAGGGTGAAGTGTTTGAAGAAAAGAGAAATTACTGAAGTATTTTAAAATTAATGATATGTTATCAAATTTACATTTTCGAAATAACCTTCTGCACTCAAATGTTTACTGCAGCACAATTCACAATCACAAAGATGTGAAATCAACCTAAGTGCCCATCGAATCGTGAATGGATTAAGAAAATGTGGTATGTTTATACCATGGACTACTACTCAGCCATAAAAAAGAATGAAATAATATCTTTTGCAGCAACTTGGATGGAATTGGAGACCATTATCCTAAGTAAAGTATCTCAGGAATGGCAAAACAAACACCACATGTACTCACTAATAATTGAGGGCTAATTGATGAACACACATGGGCACGAAGAGATGTAAAGGTCACAGGAAATCAGGAAGAGGGTTGGGGGGGAGGAGAGGGGTAAAAACCTATCTATCTGGTACAATGAACACTATTCAGGTGATAGGCACACCAAAAGCCCTCACTTAAGCATTATAAAATATATCCGTATAACAAAAATATTTGTATCCCCTTAATATCTTGAAATTTAAGAAAAGAAATAACATTCTAATGATTTAGAAGAATGTTTTGAAAGTTGGTAAGTGAATACTGTAATCCAAGCAAGATATGATAGTGGACTGAGAACAGATAGTAGGAACTAAAACTGAGGTTTTGTAACTAAAACTGAGGTTTTGTAGATATGTTAATTAAAGTCAATGTCTATAGAAATGATGGGTTTATAATAGGATGGCCTAATAACTGGACAAGCACACCTCTTGTTTTTAACTGTTGTCTGACTGTAATTAATAGTACAGAGTTCCACTTATAAAAAGAATCGTTTAGATGATAAACTCTGTTTTAGAAGTCTTTGTGGGAATCAATTAGTATGCTTTATACGGGAGTTTTGTTTAATGAAGCAAGTCAGTTCAGTGGATGTCATCTTCAAAATACAATACAGCAACAATGATAAGAGAAATAGCTAATATTCGAGCACATTTATTTGCCAGATACTGCATTATGCACCTTATGTGTATTATCTCATTCAGTCCTGACAACCCTGTGAAGTAGGTGTTATTGTTATCCCCATTTTACAGATGAGAAATTCGGATCACATAAAGGTTAAACAATTTTCTCAAGTTACATAGCAAGTGGAGGAACATGGATTCAAACAAGACAATTTGCAAAAAGTGCTAAAATAGAGTAGTTTTCAGAGTGTGTAAAGCTCGGAGAAGACTACCATAATCTGAGGAGACAGTAAAGAATCAAATAATGAACTTTGGGACAATAGCAGAAAAAACATTTCAACAAGGTGAAAAGCACAAAGAGGGTAAAATCAGAGTACCTTCCAAAAAGAAACAATGTTTCAGATAGATTTTAAAGAATGGACAGAATATTTTCCTCCTTGAATACTAAATATGGTCTACTTTAAATAAAAATTTATAACGGTATGTGATTTTCCTTGATTCTCTCAATCAAATACGATCACTCAATCTTCTAAATGCCTTTATATTAAACATATGTAAAAATAGGTTTACCCCAGATAAATCTGATATCAGCAACATTCTGATGGATTTCTGTTATATAACCTATATGAAAATTTAAAATTCACAGTACTTACCTTGGCCTCTGGTTAATGGTCTATCGTGCAGTGTACACAAACACAAATACGGTCACACATAGCAAATTCCAATAGCCAAGATACTACTGCCACGACAGCTTTATTTTCCTCATATGCAAAGCCCAGCACCTTGCTTTTATAAAATTTCTGGGGAGAAACCATGTATGTAGAGATTATAACTTCTCTTCTGCTCTACTTCCTGTAAAGATGCTTGTCCCACTTGTACACTGATTTTAAGATAAATTTTGCTTAACACTTGGGTTCTTGCCCACCAACATAAGCAACAGTCTCTAACCCAGGCTTTGTAAATAACGGAGGAGTTATTTGCCCTCCAGGTGCTTTTGTCCTTTATTTCAGCCAGAAATTAAGTAAATCATCTTTAAAAAACATCATTTAGATCTTCAAATTACCTCTATAATTTTTATACACAATCTCTGGCACTCAGAAATAATCAAGTGAAAAAGAAGTCAAGGCTTGATTAAATACTAAGGGAGAAAACAAATCACCAGAGGAATTAGAAAATATTTTATACCAAATGAATGGAAATAAAGCAGTGTTTAAAAAATGTTTAGCTTTGAAAGCCTATACTGTAAAAATGAATGATATCGAATAAGCCAAGTAGCCACATTAAGAGACTAATAAGGAAAGACTGACCTAATTTATTTTTTTCTATTTTTAAAAATTTATAATTATTATGGGTACAAAATAGTCTTCCATAAGAATGAATAAACAAAATGTGCTATATCTATTCAATGAAATAATGTTCAGCAAAATATAGGAATATACTACTGATATATATTACAAACATAGATGAACCTCAAAATATTATGTTAAGTGAAAAAAATACAGACACACATGACTACATATTGTTAATTACATTTATACAAAATATCTAGGAAAGGCAATGTGTTGAGACAGAAAGCAGATATGGTTGCTTAGAATGGAAGTGAGAATTTTCAGCAAAAGATGAACATGAGAGGTATTTTTGACACAATAGAAATGTTTTAAATCTCGAGTATGCTGATGACAGTACAAGACTATAAATTTATTAAAAATCAAGGCAAACATACCCGCTATCACTACACTTATTTACACTTATCACTACACATTTCAGCGAGCATCCAGTAAAGATAAAAAATAGACAAATAGTACTAACGATTTTCCTTGATAAAATAACAATAACTTTATTTTAAATTTTGTTTTATTTTAAAAATGAAAATTCATAAAATAAATTGATAAATTATACTACATTTAAAATTAGGAAGTTCCATTTATCAGAAGATATGAAGAAAGTGAAAACATGTCACAATAGGAAAGATATTTGCAACATATCCACAAGGGATATGGATCAAAAATATAGAAAGAAATATTTTAAAAGTTTATAAGAAACAAACAACCCAGTATAATAATAGTCAAAAGAATAAAACAAATAGATTACTAAAGCATAGATCCAAATAACCAATAAATATATGAAAATTTCCTAAATTGTATTCAGTCTTGAAAATACCAAACACTACCACAATGAGATACAACTGAACAACCAATACAATGGTTATAATTAAAAAAATAGCCCATACCAAGTTTAGCAAGACTGTGGAGCAATTGAAGTTTGTATATGCTGTTCAAAGAAGTGTAAATTAATACAACAACTTTGGTAACTTTGGGAAGTATGTTAAAATTTATATATGAATTGCCTATGTTACACTTCTAGGCATATACTCTGGAAATGCATTCATATGTGTTCCACAAGATAGTACTACTTATAATAAACTGCAAACCGAAATGAACCCAAGTGTCCATCAGTAACTAAATGAATAAATGAATTAATACATATTTATACAATAGAATACCATACATCAGTGAAATGGACCAACTAGTGCTATGAGCAACATGGAGGAATTTGACAAATACAATGTGTAGAAAAATCAGTCAGGTTAGGCAGATAGAGAGAGGATAGATGGATAGATATAATTCATTTATACAAAGTTACTAAACAAGCAAAACTAATTTTTGGTGTTAGAAGTTAGATTAATAGTTAATTTTGAGAAGACTGGTAATGGGGTAATTATCTAGAGGTTTGCTATAAAGTGTTAGCCAAGGTTGTTATGATATGTAGGCATTTATTTTGTGATAATTTACTGAACCTAAGGTTTGTGAACTTTTCTGTATACACATTACATGTTAATAAGATATATCTTTAAGAGGTGTTTGGAATACTCTTCAGGAGTCAGTAAAGGATTCCCGTTAATTTTATTATTGGTATGGCTTTTTTTTTTTCATTCTCACCTCATACCAATCTAGATTTTTTAGTCTCCTGAACTCCCATCATCTTTGTCTCTACTGGGTCTTTGCACATATATTTTTTTCTTGTCTAACTTCTCTTCACCTTAAATTCCACTCATTCTTCATTTCTAAATAATCATCACTGCTCTGGGAACATTCTGTCACCTACCAGGCAAAGCTCATCCCTGCCTTCTTTAACAAATGTCTTAGTCCATTTGTGCTTCTATAACAGACCACCTGAGATGGGGTAATTTATAAAGAATAGAAATTTATTTCTCACCGTTATGGGGCCTGGGAAGTCATGATCAAGGCACTAGCAGGTTTGGTTGTATAGCGAGAGCTACTCTCTGCTTCCAAGATGGTGCCTTATTCCTGCATCCTCCAGCAGGGAATAATATTGTGTGTTCGCATGGTTAAAATAGGAAGGGCAAGAGAGCCTAACACTGCATGAAACCTCTTTTACAGGGACCTTAATCCCATTCATGATGAGATAAATCCTCCTAATAGCAACCCATTTGGCAACACCTGAATTTTGGAGGGGACACATTCAACCCATAGCAACAAGGATCTGGTAGAACAGAGTCTTCTTCCTTGCAAATATTAGAGTTAGCCTTTTACATTTGTTTTTATAATTATTGATAAAATTATTACTAGGTATGAGTTCTGCAAGGGCAGAGGCCTTGCTGGGTTTTGCAATGTAGTGTATTTCCAGTGCCTAATACAATGTCAGCCTCAGTAAATATTTGATGAATAAATGAAGTGTGACTTGGCAGTAAGCCACATATTTGCAGTTCATGATTTATAGGAAACAGCCAATGAAAACTACTGATTGAAATTACCGAAGAAAA
Source organism: Indri indri (assembly GCA_004363605.1). NCBI lineage: Eukaryota > Metazoa > Chordata > Mammalia > Primates > Indriidae > Indri > Indri indri. The sequence continues at coordinate 28,775 of RJWJ010010583.1, read as the reverse complement.
GTTGTTATAAACAGAATATATTACACAGTACGTTTTCCTCGTCATGATGACTGTTTTTGTTAGATGAGGTCTAAATGTAAATAATGCAAAAACTTCATGATGATGATAATAATGATAATAATTTAAAAATTACTCAAATGAGATTGAAATAGGAAGTCCAGGTCTGTTTTAGTAGCTTGTGGCCATCAAGGACCCAGGATATTTTCTGCTTTGCCCCTCTTAGCTGGTGGTTTCTACCTTCAGGGTATTTGGAAGATTGCTACTTTAGCTCCAAGAAAACTTTATAGGTTCCAGAAAGCAGAAAGTAGTAAGAGAAAAGGGCAAAAAGACACATATGCTAGCCTAGTAGTTCCAATAAAAAGAGCTGTTCTCAACACTGACCAAACAACATTATCTTACATCTTATTGGAAACACCTTTAAGAAATGAAACTGTAAAATGTAGATTTTTAAACAAATCTATTCTCACTTCAAACAATATACTGATCTGTTAGTAAGACACAGAAATGGAAAAGATTTTTCTCTTCTGTTATGAAAAGTGTCCATTTTGAATATTTGAACATATTGCATCATAAAACTATGTTTTATTTTTTACTCAACATTTTTGGAAAACTGTCTTGGCAAAATATATTTTTATTACATATTTTCCTTTAAGCCTACTGCCCACACATTCTAAACAAGGGGAGCCCAGGATTAGCACTGGATTTTATTGCTTGAAATATCAAAAATTGGGAAATACATTATGTCAAGGCCTAAAACAAAGCTAATGTGGATTCCAGATATACATATGAAGATGCAACACTATGTCTTACACTCTGTCTAGTTTCAAATATATCCCCACCAACAACTTGATGAGACTTTATTTTCTCGACTACCCTCTTCTCAACTCTTATGAAGCCTCATTCAGTGAATTCTTGATGTTGAAAACTATGGAAGTTAAACCATAGCAGCAGCAAAGCATTTTTTCCTTTGGCTTTTGAATGGTGTGTGTGTGTGTGTGTGTGTGTGTGTGTGTGTGTGTGCACGCGCGCACGTTTTCCATGTCTGTGTGTTTACATTTGAGTGAATGCCTACTGTTTGGCTACGCTTTTCACACCAAACAATTAATCCACACAAAGGTGACATCAATCTGGAGAAGTTTGGTAGCTGTGCCATTTCTTCATCCTACCTCATCCTATATGTCTTTTGCTGAATTTTCCTGTTACTAGTTTTAAACTGAAAACAGAATTACCTGTCAGAATGAAGTGAGGATTGCAGATTCTCAAAATTTATACTCCCCACCCCCAGGAAAATAGGCTGATATTTAAATTTCTAAAGGAATTTTTTCAGGAAAACTGCATAGATAGAGTTGAAAATTCAAAGATGCAAACACTTAAGAAGGGTAGTGATGCTCTTAATAAACTTGAAAGGAAGATGCTCTGTCCAAAGAATTAGGAGTGAACTATAATTTGAAATGAAATCATCTGTATATTTGTGCTTGGTTTTAACCTTACTTTAGGCTTCTGCCGAAAGAGAATTTGTATTTAATTGATTAGGTAAGGCAAAAGAAAGCTAAATAGACTTTTTTTTTTTTTCACTTCATGACAGTTTTGCAATTTCAAAGAGGAAAAGCAAACCTGAGGCAAATAGAAAAGTTAACTGACTTCTGAAAAACATCACTTTTAAAATTTTTGCCAAACATTTTTAAACAATGGAGTTTTATAAATTAAATTCTCTTTCTACTATTTCTTTTTATTGTGTCAGAAGTAGTAGACAGGTTCCAATTGATTGCACCTTTACTCACATTGAATAGAACCTACACAAACGTGTTTAAAAATTCCTAAAATATAAAAGACTTAGTTGAGAAAAATGTCATTTCTTTTGTGTCAAATACAGAGCTATACAGTTTTTCCCTTCTCAGCATGTGTGTGTGTGTGTGTGTGTGTGTGTGTGTGTGTGTGTGTGTGTGTGTGTGTCAGGGTAGGAGGGGGGTTTCGAGATCAAAAGAACTAAATACAGGATTTCCCTAAAGGAGGCTGCTGCCAATTGAATTAATTATGTGACATATTTGGCCCATCAAAACAATGGCTTGCTTTCATTTGTTTTGTGACTATTTAAACAACTATTTACAGGTACACTTCTTATAGCTTTGTATGTTCTATAAACATTCCTACATTGGATGCAGACAAAATCATTGAAGAAATATTCCATTAATTATGTGTCATATTCTCATATATTTTTTAAATTTTTATCAAAAATTTCAGGCATACAAACATAATTCATACACAACATATTCAAGATCATGTAATACACTCTTTTTTAAAGAAAATATTAAGAACATCACATATAAATTTGTGACAGATCTGCAGTTTATAATGGAGAATCATAGATGTACTCAAATTATTTGTTTTTTCTACTTTTTATTCTTATTTTAAAAAAATAGTATGTCCTGGACAAATAGCAAAAGGGGATTTTAGTGATTAACTTTATTTCTTTTTCTTTTTCTTTTTTTTTTTTGAGACAGAGTCTCACTCTCTTGCCTGGGGCGAGTGCCATGGCGTCAGCCTAGCTCACAGCAACCTCAAACTCCTGGGCTCAAGCAATCCTACTGTCTCAGCCTCCCGAGTAGCTGGGACTACAGGCAGGCGCCACCATGCCCGGCTAATTTTTTCTATATATATTTTTAGCTGTCCAATTAATTTCTTTCAATTTTTGGTAGAGACGGGGTCTCGCTCTTGCTCAGGCTGGTTTCGAACTCCTGAGCTCAGGACAATCCGCCCGCCTCGGCCTCCCAGAGTGCTAGGATTACAGTTTATTTCTAAATTTCAACTACATTTAAATTCTATTCATATAAATTATGTTCACTATTTTTCATCCTAATAGCATTTTAATATATAGCATCAGAAACAGGCTATTTATCATTTGCTATGTAAATATGGGATATGATACTGTGTTGTTCATCCCCTAAAGTTAACAAACCACAATTTGTTTATCCATTCACCTCTTGAGATACATTATTACTAGCATTGAATAACAAATGAGTTAACAAAAATTTACCACTTAAAATGCTTTCGATTCTCACAATGAAGGATAACTACCATTTTTGTATCATGCACGGCATATTTTGAAAACATTACCACATCAAGATTATTTATAAAATTCATAGCATTTCATTACTGAATTCATGACTTATGGAGAAAATTAAGTGTAGAAAAACATACTGATGGCTTTCAGTTCTATGCTTAATAAGGAGAGAGAAAGGAGAGAGAGTATCTATACACCCTTGGAACAGTCTCATTTGACTTAGTTCCAAGAGTATACATTCACAATTACTTGTATCCCTAGGAAGTTCACTTGCCAAGGTCGCCTTAGCTGCCAATAAATTTATGGGACATTTTTAGACTTAAGTGCCTGTCACCTCATGTACATGCTTATTTACTTTGAGTTCTGGCAGAAACCATGGATAACATTTAAACTGTGGTTCATTCATTGGGATAGGGAATTTTACAAAGAGTCAGGAAAATCCGACCGTTAAGTGTGGTCCCCATATTTCCCAGTCAGCAATTGCTGCCACTTTTTATTACAACAGTGTCTAAGTAAAATTAGTATTTTAATTTACTTCCCCCCCTCCTTTTTTCCTTTGAAATTTCATGTTCTGTCATTTGAACATTTAATTCAAGTTGATAAAATTACATTTTATTCTGTAGCAATGTGTCTTCATACTTTTTTCCTTAGGTTTATTTTAAGTGCCCATAAGGTAACTAATAAAAATTTGCATTATTTGGAAGATGCACACACAGACACACATAAATGTGTAATTGCAGCTCAAAATGATGCCTTTGAATTGAACTTCTTCACATTTAGTCCACTGTGACAAACCCTGAACCAATCAAAACAATTTCTATCATCTAGTTGAAATAAACTATTTTTATTTATGCTTTCTTAATTGCTCAAAACCATTTCACAGTTTAATTTACCTCACCTTTTAGCAATAAGTGTGCTGTTTCTCATTGCTTCATTTGTTGATAGAGGGACCCAAATACTTTTCTCATTATATTGTTCTTTTTTGTTCTTGTTTGTTTCTCATTAATTGTTCTTTTTAAAGAGATTTTTCTTGGAATCTACTGATGTTCTGATTTCATTTCAAGTAATTTTTTCTAGGCCTGCTACATAGTTGATATTTCTTTTCATGTAAATCTTCAGAAGATTTCATCATTTCTTTTAGCTATGCATTTTTCTTCCTTGGGTTTTGCTGGATTATATCCTTAAGTAATTTCCTCAGGAAAAGGTTTATTTGGAAAAGTAAAGGTTATACATCATTGTTACTTACAACTATATGTATGTGGCCCTGGTGTTTGAATCATAGCTTGTCTTGGTATAGAATTTCAGAATTTTAAAGGCCTTTCATCACTGTCTTTTTAGCATTTACCCAAAGTTATAGCTATCTGTATGGATCTCTTTCATTATTAGGTAATCTTTTTGGTTGTTTATGTTTTGTTTGGTTTGTTTCCTCTTTGGAAACGTTTGGATCTTCTATCCATTCATGGTTTTCAGAGATACCACAATGATGTCTCTTAGATACATATGAAATTTGTATCATTCTTTTTGGTACTTGACACCTTTTTAAAATCTTGGGATGACTGCGTCTACTCAATCTGGTAAATTAAAACTGTTCTATTCATAGATTTTCTTTAAAATAATTAAGATCAACTTCTCGAATTTTTCTATTTTTTAAATTTTCACTACCCTATTACTCATTTAAAAAGATGAATCACATCTACTGAATAGCATGAAGCACTTTGTTAGAATTACTTGGTTAAAGCTCAATAGCAATAAATAGCTCAGTTTAGTTTCCTTGAAACTAAATTTCTTATTACTTGGATTTATTTCCACTATATTTTACAGATATATGGTAACACCATCCTTGGAATCTTATTGTAAAATAACATGCAAAGCACTGGGATATGTTTTCACACATAATGCCACATATTGTATGTGGACAATTAGAAAAACTCTACATGATGTTATCTTCCTCAAGAGAAGATTCAGCTTTGGTGCTAACGGGCACCAGGTCATCTCAATCCAATGAGGGGATGAGGTAATTTGAGGTTAGGTTTCAGTGTTTGAAAAGCTCATTGTACATCTGGTTCATTTCCACTCCTAATAAATAGCCTACTGGTAGTCCCAACTATGAGACTGAGGCTTTTAGTAAGAGTCCTCCTCGTTGCAGATTCCTGAACTCTTAATCACTCTGAGAATGTCAAACCCTCTACTCTGCTTTCTACCTACATTCTGCATAACTTCTTCTACACTCTCAGTTATTCTTTTTTTATCAACCAGCTAGGAACTAGCCAGTGCTTCAACGAGCTAGAAACTCTTCTCTTCCTAGACTTCATGAGTACAATTGGAAAGTACACTGGTCAACTGAACATTACCAGCTATATAACATTCAAGTTAGTTGGATTGGATCTCATAGCTGGTAAAGAATAGGTTTCATTCATGAATCAGTTTTGTTTTGTTTTGCTTTTCTCTTCTTTTCTTTTATATCAGAATATTATGGGGGTACAAATGCTTTGGTCACATAAATTGCCTTTGCACTGCCCAAGTCAAAGCGATAAGTATTCCCATCCCCCAGACAGCACACACCACATCCATTAGGTATAAATTTACTTATCTCCTCTTCCATCCTCCCACTTGCCTGATCCCCGACAAATGTTACTTCTATATGTGCACATAAGTGTTGATCGATTAGTACCAATTTAATGCTGAGTACATGTGGTATTTGTTTTTCCATTCCTATGATACTTTACTTAGAAGAATGGTCTCCAGTTCCAATATTAGCTGGAACTATTAAATTCACCAATAAATTATTTCAAATCTAAAATGTAAAGATAATTTATTCCTGGGTTATATAAATAGTTTTAAGAAAGCAAAATATATCATATGAGGCAGAACGAAGATGAAACCACAAACTTTACATATGTGGCTTCTTGACCTCTTGTTCTGTGCAGCTTAAGAATTTGGCAACTCTCTGAAGGAGAAAAACATGTTTAAAGCTTACTTATCTGAGCCTTTCTTTTAGGAATTATAGCCCTTCTATTCTTGGCTAGTTCTTTAAGCCTTAGACTTTAACTTATATTATTCAAGCCCCGTATCTTTGCTAAAAGCTGCCCTTACTGGGTATCCTCTCACTTTGCCTGGACTAGCAGGCTCTCCTTGCGGGCAATAATGAGCAAATGCTCCAGAAAAATAAAATAAAATAAAATAAAATAAAATAGAATAAAATAAAATAAAATAAAAAAGAAATGAAGTGGGCCGAATTTTGAGCTCTCCTTAATGAGTTTGTCTTGTCATTAGGATTTTGGTCACAAGTTACATTTTATTCCTTATTGTATCCAAATTGTGCAGCAGATGCGTGGCACAAAGCAGATGTTCAATAAATGCTTAACAAATAACTAAATAAATGACGAACACTTTCAAATCTATTTTGGAAGGCAAGTGTGAGCCTAATGACACAGCACAGAAAAAAAAAAAAATAAAACTATGGACCAATGCTTCCTTTCTGTCATGATTATAGTCTAGAAGCATGTCTAAGATAATAATATTAAATGAAATCCGTTTATACATAACAAAAAAACACATATGATTATTAGATTGTGCCAAGAATATAAGAGTGTTACTTGTAAGATAATACAAGTATACAATATACAATGAATTACGGGTTAAATATTCCAAAATCCATCTGTATTCTCAAAATTCCATTCTAACATTTCTAATAACATCAATAGCAATTCTAATATATTTTTTAAATGTTCTGAAATATTTGATATTTCATGTGTATAAGATTGTGGTGGAACTAAGATAACTATGCATTTCTGGTGGTAATATAAATTGACATAATCTCAGGGAGTATGTATTTTTTTATTTACTTTTTGTTGGTTGTATGTATTTCTGTGTTCTTTTTTCTTCCACTAGAGACTATATAGATTTGTTCCTACAAATTCTTTTGTTTTTAAGATAATTTTGTTTTGTTTTGTTGCATATTTATGCATATTAAATATATATGTATGTGTATATGTATGTGGGAAAAGGAGTTCTGTGTCCAAATTAACAAAACCTTTTGATTTTTTGGATTTATTTCTGTATGTCCTCACTCTAATTTCACAAACAAATGAATAAAAGCTTGGTTGCATATAGTGGAAAAGTTTTAGTTGTCCTTGGGTAACAACTTTATAGTATTGAGTAAAATGTTCATATTCCATGAGGATGATTTCTAAACTCTTCTCTAATACACAGCAGTAAAAAAACTTTTACTTCAAATACAATACTTTCACATCCAAGCAGATCTCTGGCCTGGAAGGGAAAAGCTCCTTTTGGTATTAGAAGTTGTTTAGTTTTAAACCTAGGCCAAATTTGCCTCACGCTCTTTGATTTCTTTTTAGAATGTATTATAAGAAATTTTGTTAAAGTATGATATTTAACATTAACCGTACACTTCCCAGTCACCGGTTTCTAACTTATATAAATAATCAATCAATAGAGATGGCTCATGATATATATCTATTTGATCAAAAATGTGCATGCAGAGATTATGTACAGAAGTAAACAAGAAAAATTAAAACTTGCCTAAGGTAGAATCAAATAATGGAGAGATTGTAAAATGCATTCTCAATTATAACAAAACAAGTGGAAATCTATTATTAAAATGAAATCACAAATAATCCTATCATCTTAACATAATTATTGCCACTAAGATAATTTTAAAAAGCAGTGTAGGAAGAATTATCAGGAACTACAAATATGCATATACCTTCACTTGATAATTCTATTTCTGGTAATTAATATTGAGGAATCAAATCAAATGAAGAATACAGATTTGTGCATTGAGATGTTTATTTTAACCTTAATTTTAATGGTGAATCTGTTAATCTAAATATCTGAGTGGGGAAATAGTAAATTATTGCATTCCAACTTAATCAGTTTTTATAATTAAGATTGCAATGACAATAGCTACATGAAAAATCCATTTGATATAATGTAGAAAAATTGTGTCAAGACCATCACAGTAAAAAGGAAAATTATTCATTTTTATAGTCAAGAAATGAAAGGAGCCTAACACGGTTTAATATATGAAAGAGTTGTGTTAGGATAGTTGGATTGCTGTGATTTTTCTTTAATTTTTCATTGTTCTTCTTATGATAAGTGTACAAAAATCATGAAAAAATAAAATATAGATGATTACCAGTAAATTAAAAGCAAATTTAATTATATAATATCACAGTAATAAGAAGTTTACGGACCTCAGCGGAAACCAAGCATGTGGAAGGGGGGAGGAGGGAACAGGTAAATTCAGACCTAACAGGTACAAGGCATGCTATCTTGGTGATGGACACACTTACAACTTTGACTCAAATGGCACAAAAGCAATTCATATAACCAAAACATTTGTACTCCTATAATACTATGAAATAATAATAAAAAAAAAAGCTTATGGGCACTTAGCAATTGATACTGATTTGAAATCTTTTTAATGCATATAAAGTTAAATTTTTTTTTCACTATCTAGCACAGAGTCTGCTCATAGCAAAACTTTAATAAAAGCAGTTGAATGGTATGTTAAAGATATCTTATTTGACTTTATATGCCTTAATGTTTAAAACAATGGCTTAAACATGGCAAGTTCTTGATGAATATCTTTGGATTAAATCTTGAAATTATAAAATTTTTACATTCTTTTAAAAATTAGTTTCATTTTTGAGTAAGTAATGCATACACATGGATCAAAAATGGTAAAACAATAGACAGTGATGAAATTTCTCCCTCCCAACATCATCAGCCGGCCCTTTCCTCTTCCTTTACATACAAATACCTATGTATATCAATTTCCTCTTTTTACAAAATGAAAACTACTATACATAATTTACTGCAGATTGTTTTTTTTTTTCAGTTAACAATATTTCTTGGAAATCTTTCCATATGACCCCAAATTTTTCCTTCCTTATTTCCTTCTATGACTAGATAGCATTCCACTACATAGATGCATCATACTGTCCTCATTTGTAAACATCTTTCAGTTGTTTTTAAGTTGCATTTGCTGGTCTACTACAGTCAGCAGAGCAAAAGGTGAAGTTATCATATTTTTAAAGCTTCTTCTCACACACGTATTATTTTTTTTAAGGAAATCCTAATGATTTAACTTAGAGATATATCCAGAATCCAACCTCTTCTCGCCATGTTCATTGAGCTATCATGATCTCTCACACGGATTAATATAATTGCCTCTTAAATAGTCCCCACTTTCAATGCTCGTCTCCTACAGGCTAATCTCAAAACAATAGATGGTAAAAATTATTCTTTTAAAATGTACGGTAGGACCTCCAGAATTGGCAAGTTGGCATAAACACATATCACTCTATCTCTTCCACTGAATAAAATTAAAAACCTTGGGCAGAATATATAAACAACTATCTGGACACTGAAAAATAAATACTAACAAGTGGACTGGGGAGGGGATCTGGACTCAAGAAAGAATCTACAAGGGGTGAGTTCTCTCTTTTACTGTTTTTTGTTTGTTTGTTTGTTTTTCCCATCTCTTCTGGCTTAGACTATAGACCAGCCTGAATCCAGAAAACACGCATGAGGCACAGACAACAAAAACTCAAAGAAAACTTCTCTTTTTCTGGTGCAGACACTGGGAATTGAGGCTACTATAGGATGGAAAGTGCGAGAGGAAATTCTCATTCTTTGACTTTCTCTTTTACTCACACAGATCTGCCCCCAGTCAAGACGAAGCTGCATTCCCATGGTGGTGAGAGTGGGCAGCGGCAGCAATGATGGTGATATCAGTGGACTCGCAGGCACATAAAACACTCAGAAAGCAATCCTATTATCTCATTATAGAGACTGGGGAAAGACATCTTTGTAATCTGAAATATTAGAGTAATCTCTCTCTCTCTCTTATCTCTCTTTTTCACCCTTGCTGCTTTGCCCCAAGTCAGACCCAGTTGTAAGAAGTGCAAAAAGTATAGTGTCATCATCATAGCTAGGGTGCCCAAAACTGAGGACCCCAGTACCCAGAGAGTACAGGGTAATCATGAAGAGGATAGAGCTGGTAAGAGTGATCTTTAAAATCTACACATGAAGTCCATGGTTTATTCCCAAGCTATGCATGTGTGAAACTGAATCAAGACATGAAAATCTTTGAGAACTTATATATGATGTATATGAATTTCCAGGTGACAAACTAGCACCTGGTTGGTGGACATGCTGAACAGACCAGAATATCACTGCCAAAGCTTTGGCAACTATGCTGACACTGAAATTATAGTGACTAGAAGTTGGGTATATAATTCAGTATGAATCTAATATGATGATTGCCTGCTAAAACAAATAAACAAAACAAAACAAAACAAATCTCCAGCAAATTTTAACAAGACCTAAAGGATCATATCATCATAATCAAAACCCCTATGACACAATATTCATCTATTAATCAATGTATTGAAGATCTAGGCTTAACTCAACAAGTCTGAAGGAGAGAGCCAATTAAGAGAATATGACCCCAAATAATCTGCGTTGCAATTATCAATAAAGACATTAAAGCAGATATTATAACTGTGTTTCCATGAACAACAAAGAAATCTTGAAATGAGTGGAAAGGTAGACATTCTCAAAAAGAAATATAAGTTACAAGAAGGAAACATTGAAAATTTTAGATCTAAATGTTACAATATCATAAATAAAATATTTGCTGGAAATGAAATGACAGAGAAAGAATTAGTAAACTTGAAGATAGATAAATACAATTTAATCAATTTGGACAACAGAGAGAATAAAGTTTGAATAGGGAAAAAGGTAGGCAATAAACCTGTGGTATGAGATGGCAAGTTATCATCAATTGAGTTTGCAGTTAAGCATCTTCCATCAACATTACAGGCTTAGATAATTTTGCTGGCAAATTGTAACAAACATTCGAGGAAGAAATTATATGAATCCTACAGAATCTCTTTCTGAAAATTAAAGAGGGAATACTCAATTTGTTTTCTGAGGCCATGATTGCTGAGATGTCAAAACCAGACAATGTCATCACAACTAATAAAAACTGCAGAACAATATATCTCTTGATTATAGATACAAAAATTGTGAATAAAATTTAGCATATTAGATCTGGCAATAATCCAGGAATGCAAAGGCAATTCAACATTTGAAAATAAATGGATGAAATGTTTCTATTAGAAGATGAAAGAATAAAAAACATGTGATCCAAATAATAGACATAGATAAACCATTTAAGATAATTAAAAATATATTCATAAAAAAAATTAACTTCTCAGCAATTTAGGAATGGAAGTGAACTTTTTTATCATGATAAATAGCATCTACAAAAGTCCTACAGCTGACCTCATATTTAAAGGTGTTAAAAGAAATACTACAAAGCTACTTAACAAAATAAAGTCAAAGTACATTGTTATAACCTTGGTTTGGAGTAACTTATTAAAGGAGAAATAAAAACCACAAATCATAACATAAAGACTACTGGAATTTGCTATAACAAAAGTAAGGAGTTGTGTTCTATAGAAGACAAAGTTAATATGTGGCAAATTAGGAAAATATTAGCAATGTCTAAAATTGTCAAGAATGTTATAATTAAGTATATGCAACAAAATTATACATATCAACAATAAAAAGGAAAACAAAAACTTGGCTGAATAGTAATTGCTATTCACACACAAAAAAATACCTGTCTAGCTAACAAGTGTAAGATGTGAGTTCCATCCTCATCACTAATCTGAAAAATTCAAATGAAAACAACAAAATGATACAACTTTACAGGTACCAGATTGGTAATATTAGAATGTTGCATTATGCCAAGCATTGTGAAGAGCCTGAGGGCAAAGATGTACACAATCAACCTGGAGAGTAACAGGAAACACTTAAGGAAATGAGGTGTGCATGCATATCCTAAGACCTAGCATTCCCACATCATGGCACCTAACCCTAGGAAAGAAAACCCTCATGCAGGTTTGTAAGAGGACTAATTATTTTTCTTATCTTAGTTGAATGCATAATCTGTTATTCAGTGAGTTCTTTCTATGTACATTTACAGGTTAAAATTTTAAAATCTATTAATAATGAGCTTAAACTATTTGTTTTATTACTGCTGAGTTTATATATACACACACACTATATGTATTTACTACCTTTTTCTTTATAATATACTATGGTTTCATTCTTACTTCATTTTTTAATCCTTTCTATTGAAATAAAGCACTCTTTATTGAAAAAGCTATTGAAATAACTGCTATTTTCATTTTCCCTTTATTGATTTGGGACTTACATATTCTCTTTCTATTATTTTAGTGCTTATTCTTAAATTGTAATTTGCACACTGGATTCAAATAAGTTTATAGCTAATTCAGTATCTCTCCCTAATATGGCACATTCCAAGAACTAAAGAACCAAAAGAGACAAATCTTATATCGATTAAAACCAAAGTGACACATTGTTTATAAACTTCCTGGTATTAATCAATATGGTTGTGTTGGTTGTTGCATTTGTTCTCATTTTGCAGCCAATATGTTCCAATTTATTTGGTCACCACTGCTTTTGTGTTCGACTTCATTTTTTTTTTATTCTTTTTTTTTTCAACTGAAGTACAAATTCATCTTGTTTTCAAGTAAGAGTCAGGACATATTTTTAGTTATTTTTTGAAAAAATATATATTTTTTTGCCCTCACCCTCTCCTTTACTTCTCTTCCATATTTATTTATATTTCTGAGAATATACTATACATAAGCATATTCTAGTTCCACTTTCCCTGGCACACAAAATAAAATATATACATCATTGTCTTCACTGAGCTTAGAGTTTAACTGAGAAGAGTGTTATATGTTCTTACTTAACTTCCTCCCACTTGGTAGTAAATTGCTATAGGGAAGGGTCTTTTCCCTTCTCCCCTCTCTTCTGGATACAGAATTCCACATCGATAGGCATTTCCCTTCAGACATTTGAAGATACAGTATATTACAAGACTCTGTTTCACATAAGAAGTCAGCTGTTGTTAAAATTCTAATATCTTTGTCAATATATGCCATTTCTCTATGATTTTCTCTGGTTTTGCATTTTTTTTTTTAGTTTTATTACAACGTGTTTAAATGTGGATCTATTATCTTTGTTTTCGGATCAGGATAATATTTGATTCTTCAACCTGAAAATTTATGACTTCTATCTATTCTGGGACACTCTGTCATTATAACTTTAAACATTGCCTCTCACACATTATCTCTGTCTGGAAATCCTCTTAGTCAGATGTTGACACTTCTAATCTTATTTTAGATATTTCCTAACCTTTCTTTCATAGTTTTCATGTTTCAGTTTCTCTATGCTGAATCTTTTACATTTTCTAAAACCCTAATTACACATTTTTTGTCTATTTACATGTACTTAATCTTCTATGTAACCTATCAATTAAGGCTTCATTTTATTGATGATGCATGAGATTGCTAAAAGTTCTATTTGGTTCTTTCTCAAATGTGCTCCCCCTTTCTTCCAAACAAAATGCTGTCATTACATGTGGTTTCTTCTTCTTCTTCTATTTCTTTACTTGTCTTGTTCATTCTTATTTTATAGTGTCTTTCCGCCTGGTCTATGATTTTAGAGGGTATAAACCTCCTTTATTTATGTTTTAATCTTCTGATTTTCCCCTTTGATTTAAACTGTTTTGTTGTAAATGAATTTTTCATTGGGTTGTGGGAGTTGCATGAGCCTGGAGGATACAGGAGTGGCTGTTCAGATTCATTTTGCATTTGCTTCTTTCCTGCATTCCAGGGCCTTCGCTAAATGAGGTACAATTTGTTGCTGTTGTTGCTATTTTTTATTGTTATTGTTGTTGCTGATCCCTTGGCTTAAAATTCTCACATCATATGTGTAATGAAAATTTGAACTCTGTACTCAAATATGCTGTATATTCGTGTTTTCAGTAAATTTCTTTTTCCAACAAAGACCATGGAAGAGAGTTAAGCTTTCTTGCTTCTTACCTGCAGAGGCACTTAGAAGGTCCTGTCTTTCACAATTCTATTTCTCTGCTCCCTGTGGTAACTTTTTAGAAGCCACTTTATTGAGGTATGATTGACATACAGAAAGGTGTACATATTTATTGTATAAACTCAATGAATTTGGTGATAGCTGTATACCAGTGAAACCATCACTACAATCTATGCCATAAACCTATCCATCATATTCAAAATTTCCTCCAGACCTCTTTATTTATTATTTGTGATAAAAAAAATTTAATGTAAGAACTATCCTCTTAGCAAATTTTTAAGAACACAGTATAGCATTGTTAACTATAGGCGTTATGCTATACAGTAGATCTCTAGGATTTACTCATCTTGTATAACTGAAACTTTGTATCCTTTGACAGATACCTCCCCACTTCTCCCTTTCCACCGTAGTTCCTGGAAACCACCATTCCAAACTCTGTTTCTATTAGCTTGACTATTTTAGATTAATCATGTAAGTAGTATTAAGTAACATTTGCCCATTTGTGCCTGTCTTATAGCATTTAGCATAATATCTTCCACATTTATCCATGTTGTCAAAAATGGCAAGATTTCCTTCTTTTTTTACCTAGATGATATTTCGTTGTGTGTATATACCACATTTTCTTTACCCATTCATCATCAACAGATATTTAGGTGCCTTCTACATTACAGTGACTGTAAATAGTGCTGCAATTAATATGGGTGTGCAGATACCTCTTAGAGATCCTGAATTCATTTCCTTTAGATGCATAGTCAGAAATGGGACTGCCAGATCATATAATGTTTTTATTTTTAATTTTTTGAGGAATCCACAGGGGTTGAACCAATTTACAATCCCGAACAGTGTACAAAAGTTCCTTTTTCCCTACATCCTAACAGTTCTTATCTTTTATTTATTTGTTTTTAATAATGCCATCCTGATAGGTATGAGGTGATAATAGCATTGTGATTTTGATTTGCATTTCCCTGATGATTAGTGATTTTTATATATGTTAGCTATTTGTATGTATTCTTTGGAGAAATAACTATTCCATTCTTTTGCCTATTTTTTCATCATGCTATTTCTTTTTTGTTACTGAGTTCTAGGGATTTCTTTATGTTTTGATGTCAACCCTTTAGCAGATATAGTTTACAAATATTTTCTCCTATTCCGTAGGTTGACTTTCAATTTGTTGATTGTTTCCTTTGCTCTGCATGACCTTTTTAGTTTTATGCAATCACACTTGTTTATTTTTGCTTTTGTTGCCTGTCTTATTGGTGTCATAGCCAAGATATCATTGCCAAGGTCAACGTCTTTTTCCCTACATTTTCTTCTAGGAGTTTTACAGTTTTAGGCCTTGCATTTAAATCTTACAATTTAAGTCTTATAAAGAGCTTTATGGTTTTAATTACTACTGTTAAAAGTTTATTTTTGTGTGTGGTGTAAGATAAAGGTCCTATTTCATTCTTTGGAAGGGGATATACAGTTTTTCAGTACCATTTATTGAAGAGACTATCTATCTCCATTGTAACATTTGGACCCTTGTTGAAGATCTGTTGACAGTATTTGCATGGATTATTTCTGGGCTCTGTATACTTTTCCATGCTCTATATGTCTGTTTTTATGTCAGTACTATGCTGATTCGATTACTGTAGTTCTGCAATGTATTTGGAAATCAGAAAGTTTAAATCCTTAAAGGTAGGATGCCTTGCCATTTATTTGTGTCTGCTTTGATATCCTTAATCAGCATTTTATATTTTTTTGTGTACAAGTATTTTCCTTGATTAAGTTTATTCCTAAGTATTTTATCCATTTTAATGCTATTGTAGGTTACCTTCTTATTATCTTTTTCAAATAGTTCATTTTTATTGTACAGAAATGCAACTGAATTTTGTTTGTTGATTTTATATCCTACAGCTTTACCAAATTTATTAATTATGACTGTATGTGTGTGTGTGTGTGTGTGTAGTCTTCAGATTTTTCTGTATATAAGATCATAACATCTGCAAATAGAGTTAATTTTACTTCTTCCTTTTGGAGTTGAGTGTTGTTTATTTTTTTTTTTTAGCTGATTGATTTTGCTAGGACTTCCAGTACTATGTTGAATAGAAGTGGATAGAGCAGGCATCCGTTTTGTTCAGGATCTTAGAGGAAAAACCTTAAATTTTTCACCACTGATATATAGCTGTGGGCTTTTCATATGTACAGACTTTATTGTGTTGACATAAGTGCTTTCTATACCTAATTTGTTGAGAGTTTTTATAATGAAAAGGTATTGAATTTTGTCAAATTCTTTTTTACATCTATTAAAATAATCATTTTTTTATCCTTCGTTGTCTGAATGCATATATTACCCTGATTGATTTGCATATGTTAAATAAATCTACATCCAAGGGATAAATCCTACTTGCCCATGATGTATGATCTTTTTGATGTGCTGTTGAGTTTGGCTTGTTAGTATTTTAGTGATGAGTTTTGCATCTATATTCATTAGGGATATTGGCCTGTAATTTTCTTTTATTGTGGTATCTTAGTCTGGCTTTAACATCACGGTGACACTGGCCTCATAAGAAGAGTTTGGAGGTGCTCTTTTTTTCTATGTTTTCGAAGAGTTTAAGAAGGATTGTTATTAATTCTTATATGTGGTAGAATTCACCTGTAAAGCCATCTGGTCTTGTTTCCCCCCATCCTTGGGAGATTTTTGATTGCTGATTGAATCTCCTTATTTATTATTGGTCTGTTCAAGCTTTCTATTTCTTCTTGCTTCAGTCTTGGTGGGCTGTGTGTTTCTTGGAATTTACCCATTTCTTTTAGGTTGTCCAGTTTTAAGATAAATAATTGGTTATATAGTTTGATTTTTTTAATTTATGGTCCGTCAATTATAATACCTATTATTTTATTTCTGATTTTATTTATTTGAGTCTTCTCTCTTTTTTCTAGGTTACTCTTGTGGAGCATTTGATTTTATCTTTTCATCAACTTTTTCTATTGATTTTCTTTTCTCTATTTCATTTTTTTTTTCTGTCCTGGTCTTTGTTATTTCCTTACTCTGTTATTTTGGGCTTAGTTTCTTCTTTTTTTCTATTAATAATTATTTGTTATATGAGGTTGTTCATTTAAAGTTGTTTTTCTTTTAAATGTAGGTAATTATCACTTTCATCTTAGTGCTGGTTTTGCGGCATCTCATAAGTTTCAGTATGTTTGTTTTTGTTTCCATTTGTTTTGATAGGTTCTCCAGCTTCCCCCATGATTTATTTTTTAAGCCAGTATTTGTTAGAGAATGTGTAAATTTGTATGTATTTATGAATTTTTCAATTTTCCTCTTGTTATTGATTTCTAGTTTCATTCCACTGTGGTCAGAAAAGATATTTGAAATGATTTCAATATTCTTAAATTTGTTAAGACTTTTTTTGTGACTTAGCATGTGATCTGTCCTGGAAAATGTTTCATGTACATGTGAAGAGAAAATATATTCTGCTTCTATTGGGTGAAATGTTCTGTCCATATCTATTAATACTAAGTTCGTTGAATCTGTAGTGTTGCTAAAGTTGCTGTTATTGATTTTCTGTCTGGATAACTTGTTCATCATTGTAAGTGGGGTATTGAAGTCTCCTACTATTTTTGTATTGTGTTTTATTTCTCCCTTCAGATGCCAATGTTTGCCATATATATTTAGGTGCCCTAATGTTATATATTTATAATATGCATATATATTTATATCTTCCTTTAGAATTTTCCCTTTTATCATTATGTAATGTCTCTTGTAAAAATTTTTTACTTAAAGTCTATTTTATCTGATATAAGTTTAGCTACTTTTTCTCTCATTTGGCTTCCAGTTGCATGGAATACCCTTTTCCATCCTTTCACTTTCAACATATGTGTTTCCATGCCATAAATCTAATGTGAGTCTCTTATAAACAGCATATAGTTGGACCTTGCTTTTAAAAAAAACTTGTATCTTTTGATTTCTGAGTTTAATTCATTTAAAGAAAATACTGAAAGGTAAGGACTTACTATTGCCATTTTCTTAAATGTTTTCTGTGTCTTTTCCAGTTCTTTTATTCCTCTCTTGCTGTCTTTCTTTGTGATCTGATGATTTTTTCATTGTTGTGATATTCTTTGATTCTTTTCTCTTTATCTTTTTTTTTTTATAGTTACCGCAGGATTTTCTTGCATGGTTAATATGAAGCTTACATGAAGCTTCTAACAGTCTTTTCGAGCTGATAACAACTTAAGTTCAATTATATACAAAATTTCTAAACTTTCACTCCCTCTACATAGATAACACTTTAAGTTATTGAGGTCAGAATTTATCTCTTTTAATTGTGCATGCAGCCATTTAACCAAATTTTATGGTTATCATTATTATCCTTTTTCAGCAACATTGACAAAATATAAAATATAATGTTTTATGTATTTCTGTAGTTCCATCTTACATAATGCCTTACTTTTTTTCTCATTGATTTGAGAAAGAAATGCAATATGTCTGCTGTTGAATTTGAAGAGCTACTTCTTGTTAATATTCAATAGACTCTTTATCTGTCTTTTTTTTTTGCTATTTAATTCACTTTGTAAATGCAGATTTTGTACTGTTTCCTTTGATCCCAGCTGACTAGATTGTGAATAGGTATCATTCTGGATCCTACTTAATAGCTTCTTCTTCCTTTTCTACTTTTTGAGACCTAACTCAAATATTTTTAGTTCCCTGTTCTTTTTTATTTCCTATTTTCCATTTAGAAAATAGGAGAGGCATACATCATATATAAATAAATACTTCATCAGAAAGGAGTTGAATTGGGGCGCCAACAAGAAAGTTTTTTTCTTTATCCAAAAGTAATTACTGGGTGCCAACTTTGTAATACTTACTTCACTAGGAATGAGGTGCAACTCATAGTCAAAAGTGAAGGGGCAATTATCTAGTGTACCAAATGTTGGAATAAAGATACATTATAGAATAGAAAAATAGACCATTTTATTCAGACAGGAAGTCAAAGGGAAGTCTTCCACCAAGAAGTGATACTTGCAGTAAAACTAGACTGATAAATATAAATCCTCAGCTTGAGAAAATAATATTCACAAAATATCAAGGAGTGAGTAAAGATGATGTGTATGTAAGAAGAAATGCAAGCATGTTGCTATAGCTGCTAACATGTACGTTATATGCATAAGCTTGGGGGCTGATGAGCTTTAATGAGCTTCTAAATGTATAAAGTTACCAGATCTTGAATGCTTTTGTTACTCTACTAAATTGAATCTCCTTTGGAAAACAATGGAAAAGTATAGATTAGTGCTAACAAAGGAAATAACCTAAGAAAATTTACAGATTTAAGAGATCATTGTGGGAGCAGAAGAGAGTACTAAGGGAAAAATGCCTATAAATGATTCTCATCACACAGTAAAGCAGCTCTAGCGCTCCCTAGTAAATTGTTTTTCTGCTTAAGTCTTTTTTTTTTTCCTTATTTAATCCCCAAAAGTACTCTGAGTCAATATGTATGCATAATTCCCCAGCCAAATTTATTTCAATAGTATTGACTATGTCCTACGACAAGTGTTGAAATACTAAGCTAAGCACCAGACATACTAAGATAAATAATACAAAGTTCCAACCCTCTAAGTTTACCCGTGTAGTGGCATGTCAGGTGGGTGAAGGGACAGCTCTTTCAATAGCATATCAAAATGATTTTACAAAATCATGCATAGGCTGCAGAGAAGTTGGGATCTTAAACCAGCGGACCGAGGAATATTTCCTTCAGGAAATAAAATTTATACCGAGTCCTTCAAGATTAATAACATTGCAAAAGTTGCTCAGACCCTTGGGCTAGTTAGTTATACCTTCAAATAAAGAGGACTAAATATTCCAAAAGTCCTCTTTCATTTCTTCTCACCTTTCACTCCCAATATCCTACATCTTATTAGTCACCAAGACTTGCTTCCCACCGGTATGCATTATGAAGAGGGGAAGCTTAAACTCAGACATTTCTTTCAAATTCAGTTCTTTATTTCCTTCCCACTCTCTTTAGTCCCTCACCATCTCTCACTTAAACTTTTGTAATTACTTCACTCCAGGACAATCAATCTTCCGTACTGCTGCTAGAGGGATCTTTCCAAAAGATAAATTTGCTCTTATGATTCCCTTGATAAAAAAATAAAATAAAATAATAATGAAAGGGTTCAGCAATCTTCTATTGCCTTCAGGGAGAAGTCCAAAACCCTATACAGGTCAAAGAACACCCCTTACCAGGTGATGGCTACCAGCCTCATCTGTTTTCTTGCTGTTGTTTGCCTCACCCACAAATCCTTTAATTTTTTTAAAAAAATGTGTTCTTGTTTGTAGAGCCTTCCTTTCTATCCCAAGGCAGAAGTAGACAGGACCCTGAATTATAGCACTTTACTCTTTGTATGAAATTATTTATGTGTCAGTTTCACCTCTAGACTGTGAACATTTAAAGGTGGGGAATGTGTTTTATTCATCTTCGATTCCTCAGTGCTTAGCCAAGTTCCTGGGCCAGTTCTTATCATACTGAATATGTGAAATACATTTTAAAGTAAATTAAATAAAAATAAATTAACCCAGAGCTGAGCAAAAGACCAAGAAGTTAAATAACATAATAAATCATAAAAGAAACACTCTTTTGGAAATCAAAGATGTTAAGAATATTCCTGGAGGACACCTCTATACTTCAGTATTCAACGTTTGCCTTTGGATACTTCAAAGTTAAACAAGATTTTTTTTCAAGCCCATTAGATGATTTTTTGAAAACAAATATAACAAAATATACTATCTAGAATAAAATTTTATGTATAGTAACCATATTATTAGGGTTTAAAAGTGTCAATTTAATTTAAATCAGAGTACTGAATGTTTGCATAGCTAACCTTTTATTTGAATTCAGAATATAATAGTTCATATGTTTTATTATTTTTAATATGACATCAAGATACTCCAGGGTACATTTTATTATTCCATTTATTCATGCCTAGAGTACATTATAAGCTGCAAACCTAAAGGCTAAGTGCTTTAATCACCCACATCATGTATTAGTGGATCAATAAAACACCCCGGAGTATCTTAATTCTATAATATGTCTCATATTTCTTATTAAAAAGGAAAAAAAAGCAATTAATCTAGAACAAAACTCATACTTTAAAATCACATCATTCTACTATTACATATTTTATACAGGATAGAAAGGAAAAACAATGACAATTTCTTGTTAGGATATAACTAGATAAATAATGAATTATGCAGTCCATCTACTGAAAGAATAAGTATTTCTGCTTTGAAAGCTTCTATGGATAAGCAGATCAAGTGTATATAAAGTATTATATATTTAGATCTAGTAATTTCTTATCTAGTGGCAACCTATAACAAATGAATTAGACGATGGAATATTGCATTTAATTACATATATATGATAAACTGCAGCTTGTCTCATATTTCATGCAATTTTACAATCAATTACAATAGCTTCTAGCAACTACACTTTCTTCTTATAGCTTTTCTATCTGTCCTGTGTTTAATTCTGACTTTTTCCTTTGTTGCTAGCTTTGTCACATCCAACATATCAATTGACAAATTGCAGGTGGTCAAAAAATATACAGTTTAAATGAAGGAATAATTGTATTACTAAACAACCTCAAATTGCATTTTGGAAGCAATTGAACTATAAGTAAAATTAATTACAAGTACTTATATAAATTATATGAATAATCAGTTATCATAATAAAATTATAATGAAAGGTCAAAGAAAGCATAAATTATTTATATAACTTCTAATAATTTTGATATATTAGCTCATTTAATTTTTACAGGAACACTAAGAACAAAGCCTTATCATACGCTATAAATGAAAAGTCTGAGGTTAAGAGATATTAAGTACATTGCTCATGCTGATTACTGATAGTGTTAAGATTTAAGAGGAAATAGATCTGGAATGGGTCTGATTGCAAACTCGATTTTATTTTTACTGAAACATTTTGATACTAAATTCATTCAGCTCTTTAAACTTTGTTTAACAAAATTGACCTATAGTTTACCGTTCAGAGATCAATCATGGGACTGACCCCATTGTGAACATTTATCAGGATTGTACAGTGCTATAGACCATGAGAGGTTCACAAAGTGTAGCAGGTCAGACTGAATCTCTATCATCCTTATCATATATACCTCACATTGTAATTTGGTTGTCTTTATTTTTCCCCATATATGTGTAACAAAAGTCACTGGTTTAAACTTTGGAAATGTGGATAAATAATATCCTAGAGCAGATCAAAAAATAAATGTTTAATATTTCTGTGTATTTTGTCAGACTAAATATTGACTATAGGAAAACAAAAACTGCCATCACAAAGGAAAATAATATTTTGGAATGTAACATAGTTCTCTGTTATTACTGAGTTAATTAACCCTAGTAGACATGATATATATATATATATATATATATATATATATATATATTTTTTTTTTTTTTTTTTTTTTTTTTTTTCCCAAAGACAAGGTCTCTTTCTATCACCCAGGCTGGAGTGCAGTGGTGTGATCATAGTGCAATGCAGCCTTGATCTCCTGGCCTTGAGTGATGCTCCCACCTCAGCCTCCCGAGTAGCTGGGACTAGAGGCACTTGCTGCAATGCACAGCTAATATATATACACACATATATATATGAATATATATAAAATTAAAAATAAATACATGTGTGTCTGTATATATATAAAAACATATATTTATATATAAAATTATTTATTTATTTATTTTTTGGTAGAGATGGGGTCTCACTATGTTGCTCAGGTTGGTCTTGAACTCCTGGCCTCAAGCTCTTCTCCTGCCTTGGCCTCCCAAATTATGGGCATGAGCCATCCACGCCTGGCCTATCAGATTTGAATAGCTGGGAAATTTATAGTGAGAGTGTCAGTAAACAAGAGACTTGAACTTACAGGTATTGCCTATAATAAAGGTTATATAGTGGGCAATGCCTATTGAACAACAACACTAAAATTGTTAAAGTGCCTTATTCTGCTTTTTTCTGCCCCGCACTTTAGCCACCATCTTTTAATATCTTGCTATTAATTTATTCAGTGAAGCTTCACATTGACAACTACTGACATATATAGCTGTAACTTTTATTGTTACTTTTGTTTGGCTATAGTACAGGTTTCAGCGGTATGAGGTGAGAATAAACAATGTATTGAAACCAGATTACAGAGTATTTAAATTTTATACAATGGATTTGAACTTTAACCCACAGGTGATATTGAATAATTGAATAATTGAAGGAAGTTGATCTCTGGAAAAGTGTGTCGAAAGTTCAGTAAGGATATCTTTGTGACTGCACACAATATAAAATATCCAGCAGTCAAGTGACTTTTAGTTACTGTACGCCTAATAGGTGCCAGGAATAGTGCTATAAAGGGAAGAGAGACTTTACAATAAATTAAGAGATATTATATTCTTTGATGAGTGGACACAGTAATGAAAACAACAGCAGTTACCGTTTATTAAATACCTAATATTGGAAATCAAGATATTAACTTTGGCATTATAGGCATTGCATTCCTTATAGACACCTTACAAGGTGTCTTTTATAAATGAAGAAATTAGGTTCAGTAATTTCCCAAGCTGAGATTAGATTGAGGTATTTCTGTTTTCTTTTTATTTTTCCCCCGCTCTCCCCG
The DNA here is from genome assembly GCA_004363605.1 of Indri indri. NCBI lineage: Eukaryota > Metazoa > Chordata > Mammalia > Primates > Indriidae > Indri > Indri indri. The sequence goes on along the minus strand of RJWJ010010583.1, from coordinate 5,106 downwards.
CCCGAATGAGGTATTTCTGGATCCACAGCTCATGCTTTACCATGAACTTGCTTCCAATGAAGAAAATGGACCATACCTTCAGATTTTGTGGAAGAGAAGCTTTCTGCTTAATGGTGTATCTCTTAAAGGCTTACTATAACTATAGGAAACATTAAAAATTATTAAAGATATTAAAAACAAAGCTAAGTCAGTAGTTTAGGCAAGAATAGGTAAAGCCTGATTTGCTTTTGTAGTAACATGTATAGCTCAGACTTTCAGAAGCATACACTGGGCCTTATGAACCAATAATCTCTAGGACATGACAACTAAGGAGGAAACAATCATATTTTGTAATCGAAGGAATGATAATCCATTTCACTTGGCAACACTTTCCTATGTTTAGACTCCCTGCTGACAGAATATTCTTCTTTTACAGACAAAATAAATTCTTTTAAATGTTGCTGTTTGTCATTCAATTATGACTTCTTATGAATGGAATGGCAAAGAAGAGTGCTGGCTTATTTAAGAGAAGAAATCAATATTTCTAAGGCCCCCTTTCAAGGAGCTTTGCATAAAAAGACATAGAAATATGGAATATAAAAGAATAGTGCACTCAAGGTGTTGCATGCACTAATGGAGATAATAGCAGAGAAAGAGTGGAGAGATGACATGGAGATTCTATGCCAAAAATGTTATGTTGTGTCATACTGAACTGTAGGGAAAATCCTTTTTGGGTCACCTAAAAAATTATAAAAATATGAACAGAAAATAACATTTGAATAGTTATGGTTCTTACTAATATTAAGTTAACTAAAATTGGTCTTAGTAGTCCAGGTTTTTTTTTTCTTTTATTGTTAACCTGATAATTTTGTTTCCTAACGTTTAGAATTTTCAGAGAAGGAAGAGGGATTTGTTTAAGGATAAGTAAATATTTTACAGATTTCTGCCAAACTAGGGCAATTCACTTTAAGTTATTTACGGAGCCCGAATATTTGTATACCTGCATATAGTTATTTATATTTCTATTTTCAAATTGTAATTTTTAGAAGTTAACCTAAATCAAACAACTAAAAATTAACAACTTCACATAAAGAAACCTTAAGCAAACGGAAAATCAAGATTATGATGAACAACGATGAGAACTTTGCATATTAAAATCTCTAGAATATGTTCAACTAATAGAACAACAAATATTCTTTAGCAATGCTACTGAAAACAGTAACTACAAAACGTATGATATTTTAAAATGAGAGAGATAAAATGCAGATCAACGAAAAATATGGAAAGTCAATGAACACATTCATCTATTACAAAGTTTTTATTTAAATCACTGTGAATAGATTGAAAGTTAAGGCAAATTGTTTGGGGAGGACTGTATGATTGTTTGGAAGATAAAATTATATGTCTATATTACACTGTTACTCTTCCTCCAAATTTGCTAATGAATATTTAAATTGTGAAAATGAATTAAAAGGATTGTCGTCTGTATATTTACAGAATTTTTGAGTCAGAATGTAAAGACATTTCTGTGCATTGCTATATTTCTTGGTACCTAGAACCATGTTCACAATACAATAGAATCTAAATAAATATTTGTAGAATGACTAAATGGGGCAAGCCTTATTACATATGGTAAAAACAAGAAAAATACATCACAAGACAAATGAAAAATAAAAGAAATAACCATAAATTTATAGTTATAAGACGTAAGTCCTTAAGAAAATCCTCATTAACTGAGTAAGAAAAATATAGATAGGACTTGAATAGGTAAAGTGATGACAGCCCCCCGCCACACACACACATCTACAGCAGAGAGAGAGAGGAAGAGCAAGGAAAGAAAGAGAGCGAGGGAGAGAGACTGAAGGGAAGGATATATCCTTAGGTTGTTGATACTGATGGAAATTATGTATTTTACTCTTTACGTGAAAGTTTATTTTCGGGTTTATCTACAGTAAATATACAAGCCTTTGGTTAATTTTTTTCTGTGTTTAGATGTCTATATTCTTGACCCAAGAAACTGCTTTTTCTTATTATTTTAAGGTGAAATAGTAGCTCTTTTACTAGAAATGTATATCAAACCATCGCATTGTACCCCATAAATACATACAATTATTATTTGTCAATTAAAAATAAAATAAAAAACACCTTAACCAAATAGTATAACCTCAGGTTTCTCAGATTCTTTATTTTTAAAGTAAAGGTAATATTCATACACACTTCATAGATTTGTTGAAAAGTTAAATGAATAAATATATGGATAGTATTTACTATGTTGCCCACACTAGTCTCAGACTCCTGGCTTCAAGCAATCCTCCCACCCTGGCTTCTCAAATAGAACAATGCCCCTTTGAGAGTGTTGCATAAATTTAAGCTGTCATTATTTCCATACTGGACCAAAATATGGTCTTAGTTGTCCTCTCCCATGTGGACCAAAAATCCTTCTTTATTACTATTATTATAAAAATATTAGTATTAATTACTATTGCCCAGGCTGGAGTACGGTGGTACACTCATAGCTCACTGAAGCCTCAAACTATTGGGCTCAGACAGTCCTCCTGCCTCAGCTTCCCTAGTAGCTAGGACAACAGGAACATGCCAACATGCCTGGCTATTTTTTTTTGTAGAGACATAGTCTTGCTATGTTGCCCAGGCTGGTCTTGACCTCCTGGCCTCAAGGGATCCTCCCACCTTGGCATCCCAAAGTGCTAGGATTACAGGCATGAGCCACCATTCCCTGCCTCTCCTGTATTACTTTAATCATGACTTTGCTGCTGTTGAATACATGGTTCAATACTGAAATTAGACAATTTATATAGTAGACCCTGAGAATATTTATTCCAAATTCTGCCTTGGTGTGTGAACAGGTTTGACTCTGAAAACAGCTTTGTGCAGCAACATTTATCTTATTTGCACTAAACACCAACACCACCTGTCTCTGACGGAGGTTATTTGGGAGCTGGGAATGTGTCTGACTGGCTCATGAATGTATCTCCATTACTTAGAATAGTACATGGCACATAGTAAGCAATGATAAATATTTGACAAGTGAATGAGCGAATGAAAAACTATTTGCTTTTAGTATTCTAAAGGAACCCTATATAAAATAATATATTTTAATGTTTAAAGCAGATAAAAATTAATTAAATTATACTTTCAACCATTATGATCTAAAGCCTATTCATTTCTACTATAATTTCCATTGATCTTGCATTAGTCATTTTTTTCTTTTTCCCATTCTCCAATCCAAAATTCTTTCCACCCCCCCCCCCTGACTTAGCATAAGGGATTCTTGTTAAAGATATTACTTTAACATTCCAAGATAAAGTTATAAACAAATGAGTAATTCGCAGCATAGAAAAATTTGTGGGGATTCCCACACTGGCTTTTTGTAGGAGTAGATAGTACAACCAAGTATTATTCTAGCATTTTACTCAATGACTCTTAAATGTGCTGGTATCCTAGATGTTATTGTATAGGCCAAAGACTAGAAATGGGTAAGTCTGGTACAATTATTTCTGACATGATTCATTTTTATTTCTTTTTATGGTAATATTGACAAATGTGCTGTAACACTGAATATGTTAAAATACATTCTGTATAATAATTCTTGATATACATCACAATACACATTCTTTGTGCAGAGTAAAAAAAGAAAAAAACTGCTAAGAATTAGAGCCACTACAGAATGTTTCACTGATACTGAAAACTACTTTGAAAAGAAGTTGAAGGCCTGGCTCAGTGGCTCATGCCTGTAATCCCAGCACTCTGGGAGGCTGAGGCGGGGAGATCACCACTTAAGCTTAGGAGTACGAGACTAGCCTGAGCAAGAGTGAGACCCTGTCCCTACTAAAAAAATAGAAAGAAATTAGCTGGACAACTAAAAATATATATGTAAAAAAATAAAATAAAATAACCAGGCATGGTGGCATATGCCTGGAATCCCAGCTACTTGGGAGGCTGAGGTCAGAGGATCGCTTGAGCCCAGGAGTTTGAGACTGCTGTGAGCTAGGCTGATGCCATGGCACTTGCCTGGGTAACAGAGTAACACTCTGTCTCCAAAAAAAAAAAAAAAAAAAAAAAAAAAAAAAAAAAAGGAAGAAAGAAAGAAAGAAAAGAAGTTGAAAAAAATTCATCAATTTTCTGAAATGCTCTTATCTTTCTCTTGGTTAAAAAGATTTACTCTGTTAATACTTCTTAGCAGAAAGAATTGAACTTGCTACTTTGTGGCATCAAATAATATCTCTGTAATCATGCCATACATTGGAATATTGCTAGCATATTAGAGATAAAAAATATTAATGCTGAAATAAATTAATGGCTATGATTTCCTTCTGTCAAAGGTAAACTCCATGAGGGCATGTATTATTTCCGTTTTAATCAGGACTGCACCTTCAGTGCCTAAAACAGGGAAAGGGTGAAAAGTTATGATTAGATTAAACTTAAACATTACACTAGATACTTACTAAGTCCTTTACATGCATCATATCATTTAATTATGAGAACAAATAAGGTAGTAGCTGATCATAATCTTGAAAAGCACAATCCAAAACCCTATAATCCTGAGTGTTGAAATTCAAAAAATATAAATCCCTAATGTCTAAAATCCTCAAAATACAATTCTGGAGAAATAATAAAAATGATTAAAGACATTTATTTACATTTTTAAAGAGAATTTATTTGAGAAACATGTAAAAACACAACATAGCACTTCAGAGGCCATTTTATATTATAAAATAGGCAACAAAACATATATGTGCACTCAGGTACAACAGTCATACAAGCATAATAGTTATAAGCAGATGAACTATATTCTTAAATATGTATGTGAAAAAGTGAAATATATAAATGCATATCACTATGGTTGGTAATTGTATGCACTTAGCTTTATAATTGTGGTCATCTGAAATACTGTGATTGACTCTCTAAGTCTTCTGAAAAGACAGGTCAAAAACGTGATGGATGGGGCACCACTGCATACGCAATTGCCAGTGAGCTGAGATCTTGAGAACTTTTATCTTTCACAAATGTAGATTTACAAAAAGGACAGCTCTTCATTTATTGAAGAAATTTCAATGTTTTTACGTTGAGAGCCAGGGAAGCAACTGGTATCACTTTCAGTCCGAGGCT
>RJWJ010010582.1:0-46622 GCA_004363605.1 Indri indri | reverse complement strand
TTATTTAACAAAATCTTAGGGAATGATATAGACTGAAGTAAAATAGTGAGAAGTCCAAAACACTGTAAAAGGCTATAAAAATAATGGCTTCTTATGAAAGAATTAGAGTATGATTGCTTAATACAAACCCCCAAATAAGCTCCTTATTCACTTATAACAAAAAGGTTTTAAGAAGGAGGGTTGAGGAATTCCAGCACGAACTTATATTCTACTTCTTACCTCTTTGCATAGGTGATCTTTCAAGATAACTTTTCTTTACATTTTGTATTACCATTTACCAGTTGCGTGACTTTAAAAGCAAGTCTACTGAAGTATAATAATTTGCATACCGTAAAATTCACCCATTTCACCCATTTAATTGTATAGCTCAATGATTTTAGTAAATTTATTGAGTTGTGGAACCATCACCACAATCCAATTTTAGAACATTTCTATCTGCTTTCTGCTTCTGTAAGTTTGTCTTTTCCTAGATATTTCCTATAAATGGAATCATGCGGTATGTATTTTGTATCTAGCATCTTTCATTTAACATACTGTGTTCATTCATGTTGTAGCATGTATAGGAATTCATTCCTTTTAATTGATAAATAGTATTCCATTGTATGGATGTACCATATTTAATTTAACCATTCATCAGTGGATGGACATTTAGACTGTTTCTGATTTTTTTTTTTTTTTTTTTTTTGAGACAGAGTCTCACTCTGTTGCCCAGGCTAGAGTTCCGTGGCATCATTGTAGCTCACTGCAACCTCAAACTCCTGGGCTCAAGTGATCCTCCTGCTTCAGCCTCCCAAATAGCTGGGACTATAGGCATGTGCCACCACATCCAGCTGATTTTTCTATTTTTAGTAGAGACAGGATCTCACTCTTTCTCAGGCTGGTCTCAAACTCCTAACCTTAAGCTATCCTCCCACTTTGGCCTCCCAGAGTGCTAGGATTATAGGCATGAGCCACCATGTCCAGCCTAGACTGTTTCTAATTTTGATTATTATGAATAATGGTGCTATAGATATTTGTGTACATGTCTTTGTGTGAACATGTGTTCTCATTTCTCTGATAGATTCTTAGGAATGGAATTGCTAAGTTGTATCATAAGTTTATGTTTAACTTTTTTAAAACCTACCAAACTACATTCCAAAGTGGCTGTGCCACGTTATGTCCCTCCTAGCAATGCACAAGGGTTTCAGTTTCTCTGTTTCCTTACCCATGCTTGTTATTGTCTATCTTTTTGGTTATAGACCTCCTAGTGGGTATCTGGTGGTATCTCATTGTGGTTTTAATTTGCATTTCCCTAATGACCTATGATTTTCAGCATCTTTTCATGTACTTATTAGACATTCATATTTCTTCTTGAAGAAATCTCTATTCAAATCTTTTGCCCATTTAAAAAGTGTGGTCATTTTTGTCCAGCACCTTCTATGGTATTGGTCATTGTAAGTGCTCTCTGTGTTAGAGTTAAATCCTTTATCAGATATATGATTTACACATATTTTATCCCAGTCTGTGACTTGTCTTTTTATTTTCTTAGTGGTGTCTTTTAAAGTGCAAAAGTTTTAAATTTTGATGTACTTCGACTTATTAGTGTTTTCTTTTGGCTTGTGCTTTTGGTGTTGAGTTGTGGGGTTTTGAGCAAGTTGTCTAACCTCATAAAGCCTCAGTTCCTTTGTCTAAAAATTGGAGTAATAATTCTTACCTCAAAGGCAACTACAATTTAAATCACTTCTCTGCGTGTGTTTGGAAAAGAGGGACGTATAAGCAGTGACTGCAAGTTTGGTTTTCAACTTGCTCTTAAGTTTCATTGGTCCTTGGGACTTAGGGCCGGCTTGCTGGGAGGAGGAAACTTGGCATGTGTTCGGCTATTGAGTGCATCTGCTAATAAATTTTCCTCTCTTCTTTGACCCAGAGATCAGCTTCACAGATGGAAGGGCATGAGCAGGTTAGGCAGGGGGACCAAAGTGCACAGGGGAGTAAAGATGGATGAAGTTGTCTGGGAAAGGGAGCAGTGAGGGCAGGAGGGAGGGATCCTGAAGGGGCTTGGGGACACTGGGGGTGATGGACACGGTAACGATCTTGATTGGAATGATGGTTTCATGGATTATACCTACGTCAAAACTTACCAAAGCTTACACTTTAAATATTGCTGTTTATTGTAGGTCAATTACCACAATAAAGCTGTTTTTTAAAAAAATAATGGTCATACCCATTAGGATGGTTATTATGAAAAACCAGCGTTGGTGAGGAGGTGAAGAAAGTGAAACTCTCGCGCATACGCAGGAATGTAAAGTGATATAGACACCAAGGAAAACAGTTCAGCAGTTTCTCGAAAAGGTAAGCATAGAATTGCCCTGTGACCCAGCAATGCCACTCTGGGTACATACCCAAGAGTAGTGAAAGCAGGGACTTGAACAGGTCCTTGTACACCAACGTTCAAAGCAGCATTATTCACAGTAGCCAACAGGTGGAAACAACTCAGTGTCTGTCAACAGATGAATGGATGAACAAAACATGGTACACACATACAGTGGAATAGTATTCAGCCTTAAAAAGGAAGGAAATTCTCATACATGCTGCAACATGGATGCACCTTAAACTCATTATGCTAAATAAAATAAGCCAGACATAAAAGGACAAATATTGTATGATTTCATTTATATAAGTTACCTAGAATAGGCAAGTCATAGAGACAGAAAATAGAATAGAGGTTATCAGAGGCTGGGGGAGGGGGGATGGGCAGTCAGAGATTAATGGGGACAGAGTTTCTGTTTGGGAGGGTGTAAAAGTTCTGGAAACAGATAGTGGTGATGGTTGCATAACATTGCGAATGCACTTAATGCCACTGAACTATATGTATAAAAATGGTTAAAATGGGAAATTTTGTTATTCTATTTTACCACAATAAAAAATACCAAAAAAAGAGAATGAGTGATGTGATATATAAGTCTAAGCGGTAATAACAATAAAAGATGTATAATGGGAAGTTGACAAATCAGCCCCAGGGATAAGTGCAGAAATAGGGAGATTCTGCTTCCTTCCTGGTCCTTTATCCTACCCCTCACACGGACCAATTATTGTAAATTTATTCTCCTATTTCTTCACTCCATTGTTTTCAGCTGCTTATATGGGAGCATGGAGAAGTGTAAAGTGGAAAATAAATTGAATGCTTCGAACCCAGAGAGGAGGAGACTCAGGGGAGACCCCGACAGCTGTGTTTAAATATTTACAGGGCTGTCAGGTAGAGGGAAGAGGAGGCTTATTCTGTGAGCTTCAGATGACAGAAATAGGATTTCATGGGAAGCAGATCTTTCTTGCTTCTGAAAAAGGAATAGCATTGTAATAAACAGGACAGTCTGTGAATGGAGTAGATGCCCTGGAATGCTGGAAATGGGCAGACAGAGGCTGGGGGTGCTGCAGAGGGGATTGCTGCATTAAATGGGAATTTGGACCAGGTGGTCTCTGTATTTTCAGGAAGAAGGAACTTGCAGGTGGGATTTTGAAGGGTGTTTGATGAAGGAGCTATTTATGGAGGCATGAGCAAGATCAAGGGGGCCTGTAAGGGGTGTTGAGGTACCCAAGGACTAGCTACAGAGGGAAGGTCTCACCCTCTGGCTTGAAGGAGCAAAGGCAGGCAGTGCTGCTCAGGCAGACCCGGGAGCTGCCGAAGAGGCTCACCCACAGCTGGAAGGGGGACCGCCCCGTAGGAACTGGCAGCCAGAGAGAGAGCGGCCATTGCCGGAATTGTGGCACCAAGGCAAGGAAGCAGCAGGGCCGGCACCTCCTCCCAGTCCCCATGTCATCTCTCACTGGCAAACACAGAGGGAAACCAGAGGTCATGGGGGCTCAGGCGAGGCAGTTTGCAGGGAGGGATGACCTCCCTAAGGCGCTGGGCAGGACAGAGAAGTGTGTCTCTGAAGTCTCTCCCATCTCAGAGATGTGCAAGCTTTGAGGCTATGATGCGCTTGGTTCTTGTAGCAGGCAGCCCAATCTCCCCGACCCCCAACTTCAAACTAGAGCAAAAGACCTGAAGAGTCCACTGCTCTGTGAGTGACCAGTCCATCCTGTGAAAGTAAAGGGGGTTTGTCCTGTCTGGCAGTATCCATAAGTCAGGGAAATGCCCTTGAAAGCTGAAAGGTGGGAAAGGAGCTGTCAGACAGTCAACATATATTTATTGATCACCTACTATATGCCAGGCAGTGTTCTAAATGGCATAGATCTAAATGGTGAGCAACGTGGAAATTTCTCTCTTCTTACAGTCTAGAAATAGGAGACAATAAGCATAGAAGCAAATCCTTCTAGGTGCTATCATACGATACAATAAATCAGTTAGGATCATGAACTGTACCATTTCCTAGTTGTGTGACCTTCGTTCTTAATCTCTATGTGTCTCTGTTCCATGTCTGTAAATGGGTATTAGTGACTGACTGTACCTTCCCAGTAGGGTAGTAGGGTTGTTGTGAAGACATAGCAAGTAAACATATATATGAATCATTTAGAACAGTGCCCAGCACACGGAAGCGCTATATGTAAATGATCGTTATTATTATTAGCAGGCAGTGTTAAGTACTAGGTGACAGAAGAGCTAATAAAGCAGAAAAAGGCAGAGAAAAGAGAAAGGTGGGTCTGAGCCTGATGGCAGCCATGGGAGGGGAGCTGGGCAGCTGGTGAGCGACTCTCCCATGTTAGGGAAGGGCCGCAGCTTCTGCGGGCAGGGGAGGAGCAGCCTCCAGAACCCTCACAGAGCTGTCAACATCTCCGGGGAGAAATCAAGCCACCCTACAGAAAGTACACCTGTTTGATGGTAAACACTAGGCCTCATAAATTAGAAGCTATTTTGCAATATGGATTCTAATCGTTTTTAGTCATTGAAAGGCAAAAGGCAGACACAAAGGACTCTTCAAAGAGACAGAAACATAGTATCTAAGAGTTCAGGCTCTGGAACTAGACCGGCACAAGTTCAAATCCCAGCTCTGGCATTTACTATGATCCCACCTGGGACAGGTTGCTTAGCCGTGTTGAGGACCAGTTTCCTTTTTTGGAAAGTGGAACTAATCACATCTACCTCAGAGGTTATTTTGAGTCTGTAATGAAATATTCTATGGGAATTACTTCACACGATGTCTAGAATATTCTAAGGTACCAATACATGTTGCTGTTGCTTACTGCTGTTATTATAAAAAGGGAGAATTAATACCTGTGCACGACTTGGAAAGGGTAAATCCAGTAAAATACTGATGCTTTTTTGCCTTGGTTGCTCTGTGTGATATCAGGACAACTTCTGAATTTCTTTGCCAACTGCCACTCACCCAGTGCTGGGGAGCAGCATCCTCTCTGTGAGGTGCTCACAAACCCAGAGCATCTGTTGTGTTCTGCATGAGCAGTCATCAACAAAAAGATCTCCCAACACTCAAGGAAACAGCAAAATATTTTAATGACAAAATTCAGTACTTGAGCTATCTTTATTTTTGAATGATTATTTTGACATGTCCAGCTCATAACAGCATTAGTGAAATGGGTATTGCTAGTAAAAATTAATTGGAAAATTGGCACTTAAAAATTTTGCAATTTTTTTTTTTTTTTTTTGGCTAACTCCTTCCTGGATCAGTCTATTCTCTAAAGAGTCTTCTGTGCTGATTTAAAAATTAAATCTATTTTGATGATACCTGCTAATTTCTTCCCTGGTAGTTTCCAATAAATTGAACTTCATAGATGAAAAGAAAATAAGAAAATGATGGAGGTGCTTCTCCCCTCCTCTCTAGAAACTACTCATTTGCAGATTTCTTACAGAGTACAAATTAATGCATGGTCAAAGTTTTGTTTTTAAATGATAAGTTCTGTCTTCTTGTACCAGGAATAATAAACTGCTGTATTCAAAGTGGTTGTTTTAAAAAATACGTTGGAATAGATCCTTACTTTTACTCCTTTTATTCTATGTTACAGTATTTAAAAATGCTTATTAATTTGGAATAATGGGAAAGAAGGCTCATCTATTCACTGTGGGGAAAATTTAAATGTTTAGCTCTATTACTTCAAATACAGCACTATCCAGATTATAGATAAAAATCTAACTAGGAATAAAGGACTTTTAAAATTCCTTCAAAGCAGGCACATATTACTACATAGCAGTGCACCACAAACAAAATAGAACTTCAACATGTGAAAATTAACTATGGGAGGCAGGAGTTGAAAATACATCTAAGGAATTCATAATTTTATGAAGCTTTGGATTGTGACTGTTATTGATTTTAGACTGACAATCCCTCTACTCTTAGGTAAGTCTGAGAAAATTTATGTGGAGAGAAGTTATTTTGAAATTTTTATTTTTTAGTCAGTTTGGTATTTAATGTCAAAATACAACTTTCAAAATAGTGGAGAATAAGTTAATGATGTTCAGCAATATAGGAAAGTCCTCTATGTTTTTTCTTTTCTCCTTTAGAACTTTTAGTTTACTTAGCACTTGGGTGCCAAGGTACTAATCTATTATACTTTAGGGACCAAGACTGACTGAATATGTGAAAGAAAATCTTGCTGTTATATACACCTTGATGCCTTTGAGTTAAGAAAAAAAATCTTGCCATTATATTTGAAGAAGTTTCCTTTGGTTTTTCTTTTCTTTTTCCTTCTTCCCCCCTTTTGGGGACAGCTTACCTCTTCATAATTCAAGACAGGTTTCTTCTAATTCACCTTGAGAGGCAGCCATGTATCATGAAGTGCAGCGTCTCCCAAGTCGAATCCCTTGCTTAGCATCCCTTACCCATTTAGCAGAAAGGCTCTCCTCCAGGGATCTTTCGTCGTCACATGTCTCTTTTGCAAAGTAAGTGGGTCTCTCTCCTCCAGGAGAGTTCACTGGCTTGATGTTACTGGCTTCAATCCGTGTGACTTCTTGTCTGAATCCCCCACGCTGAGTTCTTGTGTTCTCTTCCGCCAAAGGTCATGTCCTACACAGCATCCCCACTGTGCGGGGTCAGCAGGAACACGGGATGACCATTTTTGTTCATCATTATTTGCCTAAACCCAGAGAAAATAAGATCATTATTGATTTCACCCTCAGGTTTCCTCTGCAAACTAGATCGTTGTACACACAGGGTCATTACTTGTTTTCACTCCTTAGTCATGGATAAGAGGTAAAGATAGATGCTCTGCTTTTCAATTTGGGCAGGACGTGGTTAAATGGTGAACATGACTCAGAGAATGGCTGATACAATCTCTTTATTTCTTCCAGTAGTTACATTGAAGCTATTTCAAGCATGTACAAGATCAAGGATCCATTAGACCCTTTTTTGGGTAACTTTTGTGGGTTACCATAGAACTCAAGAAGTACTGTGCCCTCCTTTAAAAATTAAATTAAATTAACTAAAAAGGAAAAGAAAAAGAGCCTGCCTTTTCTGGGTTTTCCCCAGAGGCTCTTTATCTGTTTAAACCAACCAGGGATTTTTCACATATTGACATAAGCATTCATTTGCTAATTCGTTGGACACTAAACTGCGTGGCGCCCTCCCTAGAATCTTGAATGAAGCTGAGCTACTTGGGTCCTTAAGGCTGCTCAAGTCCTGCATCCCTCCCTGTGCACATATGGTTTTTCCTCCTCTATCTCCCTAGATAAAAGTCAGTGCTGATCGCCTTAAGGAAAGAATGAGTTAAATGGACCAATATTCTAGGCCTGGATCTAAAAATCCCGGCCTTTTCAACGGCCCTTAGCACCTGCGGCAGCAAGGTCATTTGCACATACATAAATAAATAAATTAACAATGAATAAATAATTTAATCCCAGCCACACAATGCCACCTTGCAGATTTGATCCTTCGCAGCTCCCAGTGAATTTGTCCATTTCTAATTCTTTTTGATAAAGTCCTCAGATACTTGCTGACTGTCAGGCTCATTTTCTTATTGTTTTCGCTTGATTAGTTCTGTATGACCTAAGGTCGCCCTTAAAATCCACACCTCCCGTGAAGACTCCAAAAGGCCTTCTTTTTAGCACCCCCTAGAAAAGGATGGAAAGTGCCTGCCATTTCTCTCCACACAAAAGCCTGGAAGGTTTTTCGTCACTTGCCTCCTGAAGCAGCCCCTTCGTTCACCCAAGCGCAAAAATAACTCATTAAGGGCTACCGTGTTTTTGTAGCCTCTTTACTCAGGGCACTTGGGTGTGCCTGTGTCAGGTCACCCGGGTCCTGGAGGAGCTGAGCCACCTCCCCTTTAACCCTGCCGGGCGGCCCCATCAGTGACAGCACCAGGCCTGGCACCTGCCCACCCATGCCGAGTGTCTGAGGCTGCTCCGGGGTCTTCAGAAAAGATGCTGGTCTTCGCAAGGGGTGGAGAGGAGTGAAGGGGGGTTGCTTTTTTCTTTTTTAAAAGCTGGCAGGGAGGTTGCTGCCAGTCCCTCATTTTCGGGCTGTGCACCCAGTTTGGGTTGTGGGTCCAGGGGCAGGAATCCTGTCGGTGCTCCCCGCTTCTGGGCTGGGTTTCACCCTGACGTCGGGGAGGCCCCTCACACTGTATCATCCCTGTTCACTCACTGGTTGTTCCTTCCCTTACCAAAGGGTCAGCTTTTCCTTGAACGGGAAAAAAAGAGAGCGATCTTGTGTTGGCTGAATAAATAGGCTCAATTAATGGGAACCAAATTCCTCATTTCTGTTTTTATTGCAAAAGTCACAAAGACTGTTTAAGTCAATTGTTCAGTATCCTTCAACAGTTCTGATAAAGTCTTCCATGATTTCTGATTGTCAAGTCTTTTGGATTTTCAAGATTTTCTTTGTAGTTTTTTTTCTCCATTCTTCTTCTGGACCATCAAATAAAAACTTGCTGTATTGTATGGAGTCTCATAATTGTCGTAGCAGCAGTGAAGCTCTTGAGTACCCAAGGAAGATGTTAATGAAAATTGAAGTACTATATGAAAGTTTGAAAAAGTAGGCTATTACCAATGTGGAAATCTACTACACCATCGAATTTTAAAATCTCATTATAAATTTCCTTTTATGTGATGAAATTTTAAAAATGAATTTTTGTATATCTTGGTGCATTTCAGCAATTTTGTAGAAGGACAAATTACCTAGCCTACATTGCCAAAGCCCTCCAAGAATTTGGTTCCGTTATCTGAATTCTAAAAAGGTGAATAGTCTTTACCCCAGGTAAAGTGAAGATACTCTTGTCAGTGGAACAGCTTAGCTCAGGAAGCTTTGGAAGAGCCACTGCCATGTGTAATGCACGAGGTGAACTCTGACTACAGCAGTATTTGGTGAGTCGAGGACATTCCAGCTCAGGCAAGCCCTTCAGGCGGCAGGTACCAAAAGTCATGAATTTGCATAAGTCTATGTCATCTCTGAACAATTTTTAAAAAAACTTTCAACCTCTAAAAGATTGATCATCTTGGGATAGTAACAGGAAAGAGAAAATATAACATCAAACGCTTGCATTACCATTTGGTGTCCAATGTTTATTGCTCTCCCATGGTTATGCTGGGCGCTCTGCGAGGCTCTGAGGACTCTGGGGCAATCGAAGTTTTATGTTACTAAGGAAACAGACAGGGTTTTTGAAATGATAGTACCTTTCTTTTCAGCAGAGGGCTACCCAGTCTTTTTGAAAAGAAATCTCTATGAGAGGTTTCTGAATTTTGTGAAGAGCAATTTATGAAAAAGCATAAGTGTTGACACTCCCGGAGAGAGGACTACAGCAAACAGAGACCCCCAGAAATGATAAAACTGCTATGAACGCAGCACACACTGTCATACCAGCAATTCCAGCTTGTCCTTATTTTGGAAATTATAAAAACATTTCAAATGTGCAGAGAAATATAGAGAATGATACAGCGGACACTCATTTGCCTAATACACAGATTCAACAATGGTAACATTTTGCCACATTGGCTTTAGTGCTCTCGCTCTCTTGTTTTTTTTTTTTTGTTTTTTTTTTTTTGAGGAATCAGACTTTACAGATGCAACTGAACCCTCCCCGTCCCCTGCCTGATCACATACCCTCTGTGCCTCCCCGAGGCAACTCCCGAGATCCCTTTGATTCTTAAGGAGCCTTTGCTTCCATTCTCCTTGTCTCCATAATTTACCTACTGGAATGAAAATATAATCCCAATTTTTAAACTGTATTGAACATTCACACACAGTATATACCCACACAGAGCAGAGAGCGAAGAAGGTACGTGAAAAGGTTAACAGCTGATTTTTATGAAATTTGGGATTTTTCTTCTTTGTAGTTGTATGTATTTACTGTGTGTTCTTATTGAGCATACATTTAAGTAATGATGAGTAATGACAAAGCAATAAATAAATAATGTTTAAGTAGTGATCACAATGTTATTAAATACTAACATCTTCTACTATGTGCAAAAATAAAAGTGTTACATTGCATTCCCATCGTGGGGGGAAGCCCACCTATGCGAATCAGTCAGGGCCTATGCTTTACTTCCTAGTAGCTTCCTCCTCCCGAGGCAAAAATCAGTAAGAAAACAATCAGACATAGATATAAACCAACAATGGATATTTATGTTGCTCTCAAGTGAGTTTCTGTCACCAAGGGACATTTCAAACTTCCACCAGCTGTCCCTTCCCTACCACAGTTTCTTCCAAGGACTTAGCCACACTAGGGTGATCCATCCAGTTCTAAAATTTGGTAGCGATCTAGGCTCCTTAAGCAAGGAGATCTTTTATGTTTCCTATAGTTTAATAGAACTGCTGGGGGTGGATGCTTGTGTTGTCAGAGTCCTAGAGTGTTAGATCTTAGAAGAGACCTAAGAATTACCTAATTTAAATCCCTCATTTTACTGAAGAGAAAACCAAGTCCCATAGAGTTAGCATAACTTAGCTGTAGTTTACTCATTAAAACCACCTGGATAAATATTGCAGAAAAAGGAACACAATATTTTTTGCTTGACTTATTGATGTGAAATTCATTGTACGGCTTTGTCGACTTGTTGTGTTGTTCTATGATTCCTCAAGAACACTATAATTTGAGGTTTCTGGTGAATGCTAATATTTTATGTAACCTAAATAAAAATTGGAACCTAGTTTGGAGATTTATAATTGAATTAAATCCATATTTAGAAAATAAACAAAGCTTCTTTTATTCTTTTCTTTTTTTCCCCAAAAGTTATTTAAGATAATTAAAAATCTGGTCTCCAAATACTATCAGGCAGTAGAAAAAGAATTTGAGATGAAATAACCTTCAGATGCTTCACACAGGAAAATGTGTATGTCTTTTTTAAAAGGTAAGAAAACTTACATTGTTTAAAGAGTTTTTCTTTTCTTTTTTGGAGGTGTGTATTTTGTTTTCTTTTTTAAGACAGGGTCTCACTCCGTTGCCCAGGCTGGAGTGCAGTGAGTCATCATAACTCACTGAGACCTCAAATTCCTGGGCTCAAGGGATCCTCCTGCCTCAGTTTCCCAAGTAGCTGGGACTACTGGTACACACCACCCCCCCCAACTGATTTTTCTATCTTTTTGTAAAGACAGGATCTCACTATGTTTTTCAGGCTGGTCTCAAACTCGTGGGCCAAGGGATCCTCTCACTTTCCTGCCAAAGTGCTAGGATTACAGGCATGAGCCATCAGGCCTGGCCGAGTTTTTTTTTTTAAGGTCATACTGTTGTACTGCCCTTCTTTCCTATAGTTTGATTTCCTTTCAAAATGTACACTTTACTAAAGAATAAATTATAATTTACTTTGGGAGAACAAATAGCTAATCTTTTAAAGAAAATTAAATGTAATAATTCATAATTGTGTATAGTTCATGTATGCATTCATTTGATGGAGTTTATTGAGAACATCCACCTTATTATGTAGTAACTTGCTTTTCTATAGAGCCCTTGGAAGTTTCCAGACATAGAAAAGTCAATGACATAAAACTGAACTAGCAGAGTAGTTCTACATAGTGATATATTTACGCTAGTTCCTTTCTCTCATTGTTCCAGTACAATTACAACGCACAATATTTTATTTAAAGGTTCAATATTCATCCCGAAATAACATGGGGAGAGATCTGTACTCTTTGGCTAATACTGATCACAAACCAAGACCCTGAACTTCATGGAGTTTGTAAGACATTTTAGCCTCTCACCAAAATCTGTCCATTTTCCCAATGCCAAAATAGCCCCCGTAGAAGAGGTGACAACTACTTTAAGATGTGGTCTAAGATGCTTAGCTGTGGTTCAGAAACACTTGTGGATAGAGTACCAGCAAAGGTAAGACCTCACATCCCACGCTATCCCCAGCGAGCCCAGTGAGCAGCCTAAGTCCCTGCAAAGGATTCTCCAGGGCTGCACAGCTTGGTCTGCTGTTAGGCCTCAGAATGGGAGCTGTTGATGACTTAGTGCTAAACATTGATTCTAATCTCTCTGGCTAAGGTGCAAAGGAGGGCATGGCAAGCAGTACCAATGTCACTTGTGATTTCTCCCCAGTGGGAAATACTCTTCTGTTCCTATCTCTCACACCACACTGTCCTCACAGGCGGTGACTTACCCTGCCCTAAAACTCAGGACGTAGCTCCTGGCTCTCCCTTCATTCTTTCCAGTGAGGAAGGGCTATATTTCATATATTCTTTAACTATTCTGTGGTTTACAACCTAATTTTTTTTACACCATTTTAAGTTGTTCCCCCAAAAAGAATTTTGCTGAATATTTCTAAAACTCATCTAGAAAATCTAAGCACAGCCGTTTTCAGCCAGCTGTCCAGTAACTCAGTATTGACACACGAGGCAGATGGTCAAGCGCCAAGAGCAGTCACGGATCCAGGCACCTAGGGGCACATGGGGCTGTGCGGCAAGGATGGTCTGGGAAGGGGTTTGCAGGTCTGGAGTACGTGTCAGGTTGTGTTAGTCCTTTATTATGAAATTGATTTGGGCCATTTTCACCTCTTATTAGAAGATTTTGTTTGTTTGTTTTTGCTTTATTTCCCCTTTATTTGGGTTTCTCTTTGGTGCTGTTAAATTTATACTTAAGGCAATGTTTGTTTTTTTTTTTGTAAGGGGGAGGGTGGCTCGTAATAGCTGCCTACAACGCCTCATGAGCTCCCCCTGCTGTTTTGCGGCTGACAATACAAGTCCCTTCGATTTTCATTCCCACAAGCACATAAGCATAAGAATGAAATTGAATCTTGTGTGTTTGCTTCACCTAAGATGCAGATTAATACTTGTTAGCTTTCTCCTGGAGGTTTACAAAATCAGAAAGGAAAGGAAAGTCTTTTAACATTTTACCTGGGCTATCACTTAAGCTAGGGCAAGGGTGCTGTTCCCCTCATTTGATCTAAGAACCAGGTCTATACCACTTTTGAAAACCTGCCAATGAAGAACGAAGCAATAGATCATGAAGTTATATCAGATCTGAAATGAAATGACTAAAATCTGGTAGATGTGTCTTTAATCATTTAATTTTCGTTATATAAAGATTTGGAAAAAATAACATGTTTTATAAATATGCCATTGATACAGTTTCTGTTGTGTTTAATTCCGCCCCCCCCAACATTTCTTGAAGCTTTACATGTGGCTTGATTTAAATTCATGTGTCTTAATTTAGTGTGAATTTTCAGTAAGAATTAAATACCATACAGAAATAACCTTTATTAATAAATATTTTTCATATAAATGTGCAAGTTGATTGGGTACCATACAACATCACAAATTAAAAACATCAGAAGATATGCATTGATCAGATTACAAATATGTATAACAGGACACCTACTAGTTACCAGCCCCAGTGTAGGTACTAGGATATGATGGTGACCAAAATAGAGGTTTTAGCCTTCGTGTATCTTATAGTCTATTAGGGAAGGCATTTATATAATAAAATATTCACATAAATATATAATTTTAAATTATGAATTATTTTTGGATATAACACCAAAAGCACAAGCAAGAAAGAATAGCTAAGTTGGACTTCATCAAAATTAAAAACTTTTGTACATCAAAGGAGACTATCAACAGAGTGAAAAGGAAATCCATGGAATAGGAGAAAATATTTGCAAATCATATATCCGATAAACAGTTAATATCCAGAATATATGAAGAACTCCTACAACAACAACAAAAAAACAAACAACCCAATTTAAAAATAGGCAAAGAACTTGAATAGATATTTCTCCAAAAATATACAAATGGCCTGTAAGCACAAGAAAAGGTGTTCAACATTAATGGAACATTTGATTTGCATTAGAGAAATAGAAATCAAAACTACAATGGGATACCACTTCATACCTGTTAGAATAGCTATTATTTGAAAAAAAAAACAGAAAACAGTAAGTGTTGGTGAGGATATGGAGAAATTAGAACCCTTGTGCACTGCTGGTGGGAATGCATTAAGAAAATGGTATAGCTCCTATGGAAAACAATATGGAGGTTCTTCAAAAAATTAAACATAGAATTACCATATTATCCAATAATTTCACTTCTGGGTATATATTCAGAAGAATTGAAAGCAGGAACTCGAACAGGTATTTGTACACCTGTGTTCATAACAACATTATTCACAATAGCCAAAAGGTGGAAACAACACAAGTGTCCGTTAGTGTATGAATGGATAAACAAAATGTGGTATATAAATAAAATGGAATATCATTCACCCTTGTTCCGACACATGCTACAATGCGGATGCACCTTGATGACATTATGCTTGATGAAATAAGCCAGTTGCAAAAGGACAACTGTTGTAGAAGCAGCTTCCTCTTAGATGAGGTAGCAGAGTAGTCCATTCGTAGACACGGGAAGTAGAACGACAGTTGTCAAGGGATGGGGCGGGGAGAGGAGGGAGTTAGTGTTTAATGAGGACAGAGCTTCAGTTAGGGAAGATGAAAAAGTTCTGGAGATGAATGGTGGCCATGGTCACACAGCAATGTAATGCCACAGAACTGTATGCTTCAAAGTGGTTAAAATGGTAAAGTTTATATTATGCATATTTAACTACAATTCAAAATTATGATGATAAGTAGTTTGAAGGGGAAAAAAGCAACAGGTTTCTACCACCAGGCACGTGGGTAAGTGCGGGGGAATCTGACTTCGACAAGGCCGTGCGCAAAGGCGGAGCTGAGACCTGCAGTGAAAGGGTGGCGGTGGAGGGGGGGCGAGCACTGGAAGGCCCCAAGCTGATGGGCCTGGGACACTTCTGAGGAGCCGACCGAGGGGGGCTAGAGTGGCTGGTGCAGAGGAGACACCCCAGAGAGCAGGAGGGGATGGGCTAGACAGGAGGGTGCCAGTCGGAGCACAGAGTCCCGCTGACCGTGCTGAGGAGCTTGGGTTTTACTCTAATGTAGCAACAGGAGCTTAAAACATGAGCTAAATTCCACTTAAGCAGGCCGGTCAAACTGCCGTGTGGGAGTAGATTTTGAGAAGCCAAAAATGTTGCCCAGGAGTCCAGTTAGGAGGCTGTTGCAAAGGTGAGAAGTATTTAATAGTGGCGTGAACTATCAGAGTGTCAAAGGATGTGGACAAAAGTGGAAAGATCAGAGATTTCAGTGACAAACTGTGTGTACAGGTAAGAGGGAGAGGGAAGCGCCCACAGTGACCTGCAGTTCTGTGCAGTCGACTGAAAAGATAAGCGTTCATAAATTTGGAAAGGAGAATTTTATTTCTTATGAAAGGTTGTAACCTGCAGGCTGGGAGGCAGGCACTTCAAAAGAGGGAGGTCGGGGCAGAAGCTTTACACCGAACAGGTCGACTAAACCTACGTGTTCAACAGGTTACAGGAGGAGCTATGGACATTCACAAAGGGGGGATGCATCCGTGCTGATTAAATAAACATGTATGTTACTACAACTCATGTTCACTTTGGGGTGGAGACTTGACATTCAAATGAAGTAAAATTAGTCTCTATACGTCAAAAAGTGAAGCAGAGACACAAAGGCACTCCATGTGCAGCCTCTGTAAACTGGCCAGAACTAGTCCATGGTCAGGAGGCTCTTAGCAGGAGAAAGTTACTGAAATCAGGCTCTTGTCCCATTAAAGCTGCGTTATGGCTTGTGGAACAGAGGGGTCAGTGAGTCAGCTGAGCTAGCGGTGGGTGAGCTGCAGTTGTTTAGTATCACTTATCTCAAGGCCAATGCTAGTTTAGCTGCTAGAGAAAAAGAATAACCTATGGCAGTTAGAACAGAGTTTATTCTTTAAGTGTAGGGGTGCGTGACTTAACCCTTGCCTGGCATGGCCTTAGGTCCTGTTTATAATTTGGTATCTCATTGCCACGAGGAGTCTGTTCCATCTCGACTGGGGGCTTAGGGGCTTTATTTTATTTTGTAGTATGCTATTGCCGTCTTCAGCAGAATTGGCTGTGTGACTCAGTCTGCTCTGAAAATTGGGATCTATTGTTTCACCTCAAGAAAAACAAATTGACAAGGTATTTTTTATTCTTAAAAAAATAATGCACCATAAATTTAAATGATTAGAATGGCAGTTCTAAGCTATCCACTACCATGATCAAACTGAATTTCTGATCAGCTGGATCACAGGATACAACGATGACAGTGATGGTTAATAATTGTGATGTTTAAATGTCTCTGAGCCAAAAGTGCACTCAGGATAAAAGGAGACCTAAGCTGCATGTCGGAACTGTAAATGAGGTCACCGGAACAGTTTTAAACTTCCAAGTCAAGTTGGGAAACAAATGGGGAGGAGGTTGGTGTATTTGAGTGAAGGGAGGAGAGAACATCGCCACGTGTCACGAAGCTTTGTGGGTGAAGTGTCAAGTGTCAGTGAGTAGACTGGACTGGAGACCCCTAACTCAAGAGGCCAGTGAGCTGCTGCCTGAAGCAGTGAGCTGTCGTGGTCACTTTTGTCCACGTCAGAGGGCCCGATTAGTGTGGTGAACTCTTAGAGCCAAAAGGGGATGTAAGGGGGCACAGTGACCCTGTCGTGACTGGCAGCCCAGCACAGGATGTGGCAGACAGCAGACAGGCGGGGCTGGGAGCAACTCTGACAGGGCCAAAGTGAAATGAAGACTTAGTAATAGTTCATTCCAGTTCTTTTTTTTTGTTTTTTTTTTTTTAAGTGCTTGGTTTTGCCAAAGGGGCCCACCTGAGTGTGATCTAGGCTCTGGTCCAGCTGCAGGAACAGGGAAGACAGAGGAACATGCGGGGCTGCACCACGTGTCCACCAACAGCCAGACCCAGACTCTGCAGAACTCTCCACGCCAAATAGCCTGGGTTTTCCAGCAGATAAAGTGTAAGGAAATGAAGGGATGGAGAGAGGTGTACAGATTGAAAGAGATCTAAAAGACTCATCAAATGTTTTAAAATGAGCAGACAAAAACTAAACCATGTTGTCCAGGGATGCATTTGGGTGTTAAAACTATTTTTGAAAACAAAATCCAAGGAGGCTGGGCGCAGTGTCTCACGCCTGTAATCCCGAGAAGATTGCTTGAGGTCAGGAGTTCGAGACCAGCCTGAGCAAGAACAAGACCCCATCTCTACAAAAAATAGAAAAGTTAGCTGAGTGTGATGGCACTCACCTGTAGTCCCAGCTACTTGGGAGGCTGAGGCAGGAGGATTGCTTGGGCCCAGGAGTTGCAGGTTGCAGTGAGCTATGATCACACCACTGCACTCAAGCCCAGGCGACAGAGAAGAGACCATGTCTGGAAAAAAAAAAAAAATTGGGATAGTGGTTAATTTGTTGGAGAGAAAGGGGTGTGGCTGAGATGAGGCTACATGGAAGTGGTGAAGTACTACATCTTGAACTGGGTAGTGGTTACAAGATTGTTCACCTTAAAATAAATCATGAAGCTGGTATTTGTTGTATGTAGTTTCCTGTATCTTTGTTTTATTTTACAATAAGAAGATTTTTAAAAAGTGTTTAGTTCTTATTGGGCCTTTTGCTATCTTTATTCTCTTCTCTAACATTCACGATCTTGTCCCTATAACTTAGCAGTGCGATCTGGCCATGTTTACAACAGGTTTCTATTCTTATACACACATAGTTTACGTTACTGAAACCAGTGCTATTCATTTACAAGTCAAGCACAGCCTAACAGCCACTCACCTGGGGTTGGATCTCTAGGTTGCTCCCACTACTATAGAAAATACCTGTCATTTGTTTTCAAGTTTGGAAATTGGTTTGTTTAATGAAGATGCTATTGTTTTAATTAAGTAGTATATTTTGGCCGGGCACAGTGGCTCATACCTATAATCCCAGCACTTTGGGAAGCCAAGGTGGGAAGATCGCTTGAGCCCAGGAGTTCAAGGCTATAGTGATCTGTGATTGTGCCACTGCACTCCAGCCTGGGCAACAGAATGAGATGCTGTCTCAGGAAAAAAAAAAAAAAAAAAAAAGTATATTTTAACAGAAATAGTAAGAGACTCCATTTGGTGTTGCATTCTTGCTCTACTCAATTTCACAAAAACAGAGCCTAATCTTAGAGACTAATCTACTCTAAGGAACTACTGCATGTGTCTTTTATAGATAGTTCTTGGGCCCCTACTCTGTGATAAACTCTGTGCTAGGTTCTGGGGCTAAAAAGATAAATATAATCTTGCGCACTTTTGGTTTTTTTAGAGATAGTGTCTCACTCTGTCATCCACGCTGGAGTGCAGTGGCACGATCATAGCTCACTGTGACCTCAAACTCCTGGGCTCAAGGGATCCTTCCACCACTGGCCATACGAGACAACCACGAGTTCCCCAGAAGTTCTTCTTCTATGCTTCTGAGCCTCTGCAGAGATGCTCCCTCTCCCTGGTACACACAGGTACTTCACAGATATTTGCTAACTGCATGATGGGGGTTTTGCACGGGCTATAAAGAGGAACACGCAGAAGTGCCTATGGGATGGGGAGGTAAGGAGATGGCGGCATGAGAGAAAGCTTTCCAAAAGAGCTGGTGGCTGCCTATTAAAGAGGAAGCTGGGCTTTCCCAGATAAAGAAGAGAGGTGGAGGAGGTCATGATGGTGGTGGAATGACTTTCTAACCAGAGGACAGAGTGTATGCAACAGCAGGGAAGAGGTCGGCAAGTTCAGGAAACTGCAAGTATCTGGAAGACAGAATTGTCAGGGATGGGAATAGGCAAGTTATTTAGACCCTGTGACCCTCACCACGTAGAGAGGGTTAGTTCACCGAGGGGTGCTGTGCACAGAGCTGCCACGCAACTTCGTACACCGCAATGTCCCTGCAGCCTGCTGAAGACAGCCTCAGCCTCACGTGCTGCTGATGCCTCGTGCCTTGGGTGGGATATTTATGAGATGATCTTAGAAAAAATTTGCAGGAACTTGATCCTTCTTATGCTGGATTTATCAGCAAAGCAGATGTCAAGGTGATTTCGTCTGGTCTATGCAACGACCTGAACCAAAGTGAGTGTAGGATGCTATGAAAGAGATGTGATACTGGAGGAGGCAGAGGTGAGTCAGACCTAGACAATCAGGAAAGCTGCATATGTGTTTGTGTTTACACAGAAAATAATGTGCCATTTTTTTAAAGTGAGAATTTAAAAATTACTCAGTTTATGTGTCTGCATGGACTCTCTTTTAAAGGATGCACGAAACCTGGTGATAGTGATTCCTTCCCAGGGCAACCCCTAGGTGGCTGGGTGGGAGGGAGGCTGACTTTTCACCATACACCCTTTTGTACTTTTAACATTTTGTGCCATATAAACATATTAGCTATTTAAAACGTATTTAAAAGTTCGTGTGTGCACAGACAGATTTTTAAGGAAACTTACCAAAAAAGTTAACAGTGCTTATATCTGAATGGTGGATTTGTAGGTATTTTTATATCCTCTTTATACTTTCCTGTGTATTTCCAACTGTCTCCCATGAGCATGTATTGCTTTTGTAATTAGATTTAGGAAGTTACGTTATTTTTTAAACCTGGATTTTAGAGGCTGTACACTGGGACATTCAACTGCCCACTTTTGATGTCATGGAGGACTATAACTTTACACAAGGGAAGAAGAGTATTCCTCAGCTTAGACCCAGACCTTACTGTCCTAAGAAAGTGTGCCAATGTCCCTGACTGTGGCAGTTGTGGCACAGAAGAAAGGGCTGGACTGGGAAGCAAGCACATTGTCATTGGAACCCTAGCCCTGCCACAAAACAGTTACATGGCTTTGGACAAAGTCTCCTGTAGCTTGTGGGCAATGACACCTTCTGTGGAGGTCACTGTGGGGGTTAAGTGGAGCGACTGCATGCGGAAGCACCTATCACCGTGCCAGGCCAGGGGAGGTGTTGGGGGCACCTCTGGGTGAGTCAACCTCTCCTCATTTCCACCGGCTCCACTAAGGCCACTCCCAACAGGGTGTCTGTTGTGTAAATGCAGCTCTAAGGCAGATCCTCTAGGCCCACTTTAACCAGGTGGCTGCTGTGAGCTCTCACGACCTGAAACGTCTGGAGCTGCCCTTGTACCTGACACTCAGCAAGTCCTAAAAAAGATCTCTTCCTTTCTTCCACTCTTGATACCTTCCCTGACGCAGAGAGAAAACACTAAAATTAAGACTGCTTCAAGAAAAAAAGGCAATGAATTGACAAAATAAACTATTTTTTCAAAAATTCAGTATTGTAAATAGGTCACCAAAGTCAAAGGAAACAGTTTTAGTCCACATTGCAATCTCACGCAGATTTCATTTCTAATAGCTAAGCGTTACCGGGCACAGACTATTGGCCAGCCACTGCCCTATTAACTGCTTTAATCCTCCCACTAACCAATGGGATAGGCACAATTGTCCCATTTAACTGGTGGGAACAGAAGCACAGAGCTGTTAAACCACGGGCTCGAGGTCACACAACTAGGCAACGGCCAAGCCTGGCTTCCACCCGAGTCATCTAGCTCCAGGGCACATGTTTTTCATCACCATACCTCTTAGTGGTAATAATAATTAATGCCTCAAATGGTGATATTATTTGATTATAATAATTGTTGAAAAATTCCAGAAAAAAACATAGAGCATCCATTTCATATAGTTTTGTCAGTGTTTCATACCTAGAGTTTCTGAAGCCGGTTCAGAGACAGATTTGTATGAACGGGTGCAATGTAACTGGAGTTTTATGCGTTTCCCTTCACTTGAGGAAAATGAAGACCAACCTTTCACTGGAGAAGAGTCAGCAGGTCTGGGTGTGCTGACCAATCGCTTAAGGGAAAAGGTACTCTGAACTTTTCTCTGCCTCTGAAGCACAGCATTTGCAACAGCCTGGCGTGAAAGAGAGCTCTGTACACCACAGGAATGGAAGCACTCAGTGTGCCTGGATGCTGAGTTCGGGGTAATGTCAAGCAATGAGGCCTGAAAATTATGCAGGGGCCACATGGAAAGACCTCTCAAGGAACTTGGACGTTATCCTAAGAGTAATCGGAAGGCATTCAATAATTTTAAAGAGAGGAATTTCAGATTTATGTTTTAGAAAAAAATCTATCTGCTGTGCTGAAAATGAATTAGAGGAAGCAAAACAGACGCTGGGAGAATCGGAGGAGACCTGGGACAGGGGTTTGAAAGGGACACCGGGAGCCTGGTCTGTGGTTGTGGCAGAGGGGACAGAGACGGATGGATTCAAGAGACAGGAGGTAAAATCGACAAGGCGTGGAGTTTGGGAGAAGGGAGGGACTGGTCAGGGATGGGTGGATATAGGCGGACAGATTAATGCTTCTCCCTGGGGGTGAGGATAGACATCGAAATGAGACCGAAGTGCTGTTTCCCTTATATCGCATGGGTTGGTTTTGCCTTAAAAGAAACCTCAGGGATAACTGAATCCTACCCTGTAAGAAAAGAAAAGATGGGAATCAGGGTAAGAGAAAGAAGAGAAGGGAAGGGTACAAACATATATATTTTGATGTATTTGTAGTTATCTGGGGAGGAAGAGTTCATTTTTCCAATAGTTTTCTGTGGCTCCAGGGTGACTGGAAGACTCTATAGAGGGCATTTAAGAAGGTGGACACTGATCCCAGCAGCTACCTTTCCTCCCCATAACTCAGATCAGTTCCAAAGCTCTGCAACTTCCTCTTTCATGAAGACGAGGCTTACCAGACCATGTCAAAATATGACCAGAAGTTAGGTGGAAAAATAGACTATAAATCTTTTTTGGAAGAAACTTGCTAATCACAGCAAACACCCAATGCCAGAGAGCCACCATCTGGGGCAACATAACTTCATCATGTATTCTTTCTACCCACACTGCCTGGTCATTACCTACAGGACTGTCCTCACATACAGTCATTTCATGCTTCTTGGGAGCTACCGTTTCCTAAACTTCAATCGTCCAATGAACATATTCACCTTTCCTGGTGTCTCTTTCTCTAATACACAACTGAAAAGGTTTGAAAATGTTGTCTCATTGATAAATGTTCTTTTCATACCAAGGAAACAGATAAGATAATCCTAGTTTTGGTAGTTTTAGAAATTATCTTTCCATTTTTGATTACACTCTAAGAAATGATTTGCTCAATTTCTTACTTCTGAAATTAACAATAGAGAAACGAAATGCTTTCTCGTATAGCCTTCCCTTACTGTATACGTTTGGAGCCATCATCAGCCTGGGGTTCAAGGCCAGAATGGCTACTACTCAGTTCTTATTTGACCGAGCTGTAATGTAGTTCAGATGGAATCCAATTGCATTCATGTCTACCTCTCTACTGTAAGTCAAAGTAGGAAGGGTTTGTGAAATCAGGGATTCTTCAAGCTTTCACACATTTATTGCTTGAGGCCAGACTATCAAGTTGCAAATGACTCTCCCTCCAACTTGACCTTTTTCCACGACAGTTTCTCCAAGTGCTCAGAGTTGGCTCCTCTAGACTCCCCCAGAATTGCTAGGGCTGTGTGCTGCCTGCACAGCCACAGCTGCAACCAGCAGGAGCATGCAGCACACGGTACATCCAAAAGTGCAGAGGCAGGTTGTGACTTCTAGTCCTAAAACTTGTGTGCATTTTCTCCATGGCTACCCTCTATAGCAATTTTTTTCTTCACCAATTACCCTTGATATTATATTTAGGAAGAGCAAGGAAGGGCTAGACCACAAATTTATATTCTGATGTAAATATAAAATAAAAGTCCTGTTTATGCTAAAAAAAAAAAAAAGTCCCAGTACTAGTGGGTGGAAATGAAAACGTTTCATTGTGAATGACTTCTACTGATATAACTCTAACAAAACAATAGAGGAGGCTTACTTTTGTGTCACTGCAAACATCGCAAATTTCTCCTAGAAATACCATAGTAAGAAAGTTTCATTATATTTATAAGGTTTTAATATATTAATATTTTTATTGACTCCTGCTTTCTATACACATGCACACTTGTGTACACAGGCAGACACCCTGTGCACACACACGTGTGGCACTCCTGGGCCTGTACCGTAGCTCGATGCACACAGGCAGATGTGTGTAGCTGCACTTCTAGCTGCGCACATATCAGCACTGAGGTTCTGGGGTGTTAGAAAGTCAGTAATAAAACCTCATTTTTTCCTCCTATCTGTGCTCAGAACCATTTGAGATATAGATGTAGGTGTCAGGTGGAAATAAAAATGTCTCTTTTGTGACTGATTGGAGGATGCGACGTCAATGTACAGGGAGATTGGGCTTGCAACATTTCACTTTAGGATTAAACTTATCCATAAAAAGCACAGGAAGAGCTAGGAACCTTACACGCAGCTGAGTGGGGATGCTTGCCTGCCTCCTGTGGCAGGTTGGCGCCCAAAGAGGAAGGGGCTAAGCAGAGCATGCCTGGGTCCTCCTTCCAGACCCTCCAACCAGATAACTGAGGACTATGAAAGGAGCATGAGAGATGTTAAGAGTATTACTCAGGTAATATCTCTCCACACAGCGCCATGAGGATTGGGAAATGAAAGTGCCTCCCAACTGCAGACACATGTGTGCAGATATACACAGGTGTGTGCACACACACACGGATCAATTCCCACACCAGGCCACGGACACTGACAGTCAGATGTCAGGAGCCAAAGCAGCCAGAAAACTAGGGAGAATGAGAACCCAGTGGGAAAGGGAGTCCTGGGACAGAGTCCAGGGAGCCGGCGGTCCTTGCAGGGCCGTGACCTGCATCCAGGCTTGACTCCCCAGGCCTGACCCTGCAGCCCAGAGTGGAGCAGCAGCTGGTGAACAGGACAGATGAAAGGAAAAAATGGGATGGAAAAAAAATGGGGGGAATGCTGAGAAGAGCATCAAGCTGCCATAGAAAGTGTATTTAAGGAATGTTGAATTAGTTTATCTACTCCATGTTCCAATAAAGAATTTGCAATGGCCAAGATTTGTATGTTAATGGCATTAGACTGTGCAATCTGAGAGGGAGTGTGGACGTGCAGGTACAAGAGCTGTTGTACAATAACGTAAGGCCAAATTTCTGTATGTAAAAGAGTGGGAGCATAGCATTCCCAAGTTATTAGAGCGGCTCTGACTGCCAATCATAGCTTGGAGTAGGGCTCACAGCTGCAAGACTGACCACAGGTTGGAATTAGAGATCCCAACCCCACTTACCCCAAATGAAGAAAATTGCCTTGTTCCAGAGCAGGCCCTGGAGTTTAAGAAAAAGCCCTGAGGTTAAAGACTTTTCTCATGATTTGGCCGGACACCTTGTTATTTAGTTTGAAGTGGCTCTAAGGATCTGACTCTTTGGAAGGTGGGGATAGATTAAAAATATATTATTATAATAGCTAACTGGACATCCACTATGGGCCAGGCAGTTTCCGGAGTGCTTTGAGTGTGCCAACTCACTTAATCCTCATAGCCACCCTATGAGAGATGCACTTGTGATGTCTCTGTGCTGTAGGTGATGAAACAGACTCCAAGAGGCTGAGCAGCTCGCCCAAAGTCACACAGTTAGTAGGCACAGAGCTGGGATGCAACTCCAGGCAGGCCGGCTTCAGAGCCACACTCCGCACAGCTAGTGCAGCAGGAGAGTGCCCTGTCACTCAGCCCAGCCTTGGATCTTCTCCACGGGAAAGAAGCAGAACCCCATCGGGCTAGTCCTGAATCCACAACCTGGTCTGCATTTAGCTGGGCCTGCATTGTCTCCTCCTGCCAGGCCAAAAGGTAGACTTTGCAGGCAAAGGCAAGGCCATTGCTCCTTCTGATAAGCCTCAGAATGTGTGTAGGTTGATTACTCCACAGATTTCTGGGTGTCTGTACAATTACTTGCTGGTCTCTGATGACACGGGGCAGGGACTGAGGACTGGGTGGACCTAATGCAGAATTCCAGAAGACTCAGTACCGTTAGGCGGTTCATTCAATCATGCCACAGATAATTTTGGAGCTCCTGCTCCATGCCCTGTATCGCCTTCCTTTTCTTGGTGTGCTACTCTATGCAGACACCCATTACTAGTTTCTTAGGATTTCCTCACCTTTGTGGGCTCAGGCACATCCATAGACCCCCCCGCCCACAACTTTCTTTCCTGGTATCCAACAGCCCAGACTTAAGGGGCCCCCACTGACACATGGGGCTGTCTTTGTTCAACAGTGCTTGGAGGCACAAGTGAGCTCTGTATTACTGCCCTTTTGGCAGGGGTGGCTGGAGGGCCTGGAAGCTACTAGCTCCAGCCCTGCAGAGCCACGGGGACCAACCCAAAGCACCAGCCATCAGCTTTGTTCCTCAAGCCCCTGGAGAAAACCTTTGATTTCATGGGGATGATTATTTTTATTCTTGCCCACTCAAGGATGAAGCCCAAGAAACAAGAGGTTGCCCCTTTCAGAGGCATCACAATGGGTTACCTCCAGCCAAACCCACTGTTTTTTGTTTTTTGTTATTTCTGGGTTTGGTTGGGCCTCTCTTGGAAACCATTACTATACAACTTACTTAAAGAAAGAGTGGAGGGACTGGGTATAAGAGACTCAGACGGAGCTGGGGGGCTGGTGGGGGGGTCTGGGGCAGGGAGGCTGGAGGTAATGTGTTCTCAGAGACAGTGCAGGAAGAACACATTAAAATCACAATCTGATTTGAGTCTATTCCATTTTGTAGTGACATTTTTAATCTTTTGCAAAGTCAAACTATTCCAAGTTTGACTTTTGGCCAAGCCGGGAGAATTGGGACTTTGGATGAAGGTTTCAGAAAAAGACACAAAACACACACACACACACACACACACACACACACACACACACACACACAGAAAAGGCAAGGGAGAGAAAGGGGAGGGAGACTTTTATCCTAAAGTCATTGTAAATCCAAAGCAGGGTTTTATCCTCCACAGTTAAATGAGAAAGAAAAAAAAAATCAAGAATACCAACATTTGAGGTACAAAGACTGTCATGGCCCAGTGGAAGTTTGCAAAATTATATGTAAATGACCAAAGTTTTTACTGTGGTGGCCCTGTGCATTCCCAAAGCTAATCCCAAAGAGAAAATCTACTTAGCAAAAGCAAGTTTTGTCTAATTTGGTTAACAGTTGAGAAGTGACAAAAATGCTGAATATATTAATAATTTATATTTCCAGGGTAACACTATATCTTTAATGCTTCACTGCAGAAGGAAATTCAGATTGGCTTAATGCTCTTAGGAAAAAAAAAAAAAATCCTGAAAAGCCTTCTTCATATTCTGTACCCAGCACTGATGAAAATGAGTGTAAGACATGTGTTCCTATAATAGGCACCATCCTCTCTCCCATCTCTGCATAATTCGTTTTTATCCCATATTGCTCAACATATATTTGTTATCTGGGAAGCTGCTTGCTCCTAACTCACTTCCATGGTCCAGCTCTATCAGTTCATAAAAAAAGGAGACATCTCACATTTTATAGATAAGTAATTTCAAGAACCCCTTACATGCAAAAACCTTTTATAAAGTTTACAGATTTTCTTTCCCCAGAAATATACATATATAAATTTCATTTATGGGCAATGTAATGAGGGGTTTTTTTTTTTTCTTCCCTGTCTCTGTATAATGAAGTTTGATGGTTTACAAATTGCAGGTCATCCCATTCCATGACCTCAGTAAACAGTCTGGGTCAGAGCTCTCTTAAACCCTGTCCAGGGAAATGGAATAAGTTAATTTACTGTCCTCCAGCTAATCTGGGAGAAGGCAAATCACCTACTTCAGCTAAATGGTCTCTGGAATCAAAAAGGAAAACATGCCACATAATTTCAAATTATTTAAGGGGCATCAAAGTTAATGGAAACAAAAGTCCAAAGGAAAAAATCAATAGTGGAAAAAATTTAAATCCCCAGAAACACATGTTTAGCTTGTTGGATACCTTGTTTATTTTACCTGTTTACGTAACACAATGGGCAGCCTCATTTTGCTGTTTGCTCTTAGAAAATGTGATTTTTAGCTTGTTATTTTCAATGAGTGTACCACTATTTTGTGGGTCAGGCACAGATGCACTGGAATCACAATCCCCTAAAAGATCACTACCCAAGTGTCTTCTAGACTCCAAACTTTCCTCACCACGTTCTGGATGGAGCGACAAGATTTTTAAAAAAGTAAATAAATAAATCCCGCCTGGAGAAAGGGAGAGAAAGGAAGACTTTTCTCTCCCCAGGCCTGGGAGCTTGAACAGAGAACCCAGCAGCATCTCGACCCAGGGCCAGTAAGGGGTGATGGAGTCGACCGGGAACAATGCCCTGGGGGAGCGCATCTCCCTACCCTGGCAGCCTAGCACCTCCGAAGCTAGGCTGATCCGTGCGCAAAAGGCAACGCCAGCTTCCCTGAACCCTCCGGCGCCAAGTAGTTGCCATCTTAAGACAGTCAGAAAACTTCCACCACTGTTGTTTCTAAGCCATATCCCAGAAACGTTATTTGCTGCTCATGTTTTTTACAGGGGCATGTTAAGGCTGTAAACTCAGCCACGCGTCCCGTGGGCCTGGGCTTCGCCACGCTCCAGACTCGGGAGGGTGTGGCGCGCGCGCGCTCCGGGACACTTGCTTGGGGGCAGGAAGGGCTTCCAGGTCCCAGCTGGCTACACTATGCTGAGGCCACTTTGGGGCGGTACTTCGATTTGCATTTTCAGAGATCCGAGGGTACTGTTCCTGGCCTCCCCTCTTTCCTAAGGCAAATGCCCAAGATGCCCTCAGAGCGGGTGCAATCTGCGCTCTGGGGGAGCCACAAATCCCGCCCCCAAGCGACGCCTGGAATATCTGCTTAAGCCTCCATCGAGCCTCCCCTTCCCTCAGACTCCGCAGCGGGCCCCCCACCAAATTACCGAGGGCCGTCGCCTTGGCCCTTAGCCTCGCGCCCTTGGCACTTTGGAGGGCATGGGCCGTGGATGAGCAGAAGGTAACAAAGAAATCCATCTCTCGGGGGCTTTATTAGAAAACGTTTATTGCCAGGGGGAGATCCTTCAGAAGACTAACTCGCTCTTGGCCTTCCCACACCTAGTTTTTTGCGGTCACAATATTTACACCTGTACAATATATACAGTATTTTTCCTAAGCAGCGCCCAACTCGCAGAGAAATGTGGCGGGCGAGTGGGCGTCAGAGCACCGGGGGATGCTGGGGCGTGTGCAGGTTGAGGTTGTTGGGGTGCGCGTGGCCGATCAGGTTGAGGTAATGCCGGTCCAGGCCCTGCACGGGCGCCAGGAAGGGGCTGTGCTGCTGTGCGGGGCTCTGGAGCGGCACTGGCGCGCTGGGCAGGTAGGGCAGCGCCGGGCTGCGGGCCGCGCCGGGAGGCCATGGGAAAGGCCCCGGGGCCGCGCCCTGCGGGAACACAGCGCCCTCGCCGGGGCTGTGGCCAGCGAACTCAGGCCCCGCCGGGTGCAGCTGATAGTTGAAATCGGGCTCCGGGAGCAAAGCCAGCGGCGGGAAGGCGGGCTCCGCGCCTAGGCGGGCCTTGGACTGCAAGAAGGCGAGGATGCGCGCGTACTTGGTGTCCTTGGTCTCCATCCGCTCCACGGTGGTGAGGTAATGCACCAGGTTCTTCATGCACTCGTGGTAGCCGTAGTGGAAGTAGTTGGCAAATTCAGCTAGGAGTTCTGCTGGAGGGGCGAGAAATACTGTAGGAAGGAAAAACCCCGGAGCGCCCCTTCCCCACGGAGAGCCCGAGGAGGGCGCAGGGTACTTTCCATCATATCTTCTGGCCAAAGTTTCGATTTAAGGCCCGCCTTCTCCTCTCGGCAGTCTAGAAACTGGCAAAGCTCGAGCAAACACCCCCTTTACCGTGACAGCCTGACTCCACCCACCCCGCCTGAGACCAGGCGACACAACCAGAAGCCCTAGAAACCGGTCACCATCGCCGCTTCGCCGTCGCGCAGACAGGAGAGGCGCTTTTGCAGGCCCTGGCCTCCGCCCCTGCAGCTTCCTGCGGGGAGACCTCTAGTAGACCTCTGCGGAACGCCCCGTCCCTCCCCTCCCTAGCCCCCAGGCTCAGGGCGGCGCACGCTCCGAGCGCTGGTTTCTCTCCCCCTAACCCGGGCCCACCTTTTTCCCTTCCCCGGGGAAAGTCAGCCGAGTGCAGGGCTCTCAGGTACTGGACGGTCATCTCAAGGATCTCCGCCTTCTCCAGCTTCCCAGAACTCTGCAAAAGGAGGAAGGGCTCCTCGCAGCGGCCCAGCGGGCTCGGGCCAACGCCCTGGGCGCGGTGTACCTGGAGAGCACCAGCCAGCAGGGCGCCGCTGCAATCTGCGCGAGAGCGGCTCCGGACTTGCTCTGCGCTCAGGCCCCCGGGGGAGGGAGGCCCTCAGTAAGGCCCTCCGTGTCCACAGATTCCGGCGTCTCCGCCGAGAGTGGCAGCCGAGGGTTCCCAGCGCCTGGCACCCGGCTCCAGGCTGCCGACGTTACCTGCTTCGCCAGGGCCATGGGCACCGTCTTGCCCAGCTCGTTCAAGCAGCGGTTGATCCGGTCCCTCCTCCGCTTTTCTATCACTTTATGAGAAACCGGGGTTCTCTGCGAACAGAGGTTTGTACTTTTAGGATGGCT
The DNA here is from genome assembly GCA_004363605.1 of Indri indri. Classification (NCBI taxonomy): domain Eukaryota; kingdom Metazoa; phylum Chordata; class Mammalia; order Primates; family Indriidae; genus Indri; species Indri indri. Next base: position 16,890 of record RJWJ010010582.1, on the reverse strand, counting down.
GTGCCCGAGGAGTCGTCAAAAGCACGGCTGTAGTAGCTGTGTGCTAACCGTCTTCCCAGACGCTCACGCTACTCAGAGGTTAGCCCCAGGAAGGGACCCCCGCCCCACACAGGCCAGCTGAACTCGCCCTCTCACGCCCGCGCTGGCGTGCTCCCCTTCCAGCCACCCTACCCGCTTGGGCCACTCCTAGCTGAGCGCCAGGGCTTTAGGGAGGTGGCCACCAGCTTCCGGGCGTGGGCTTCTCCCGGGTCGAGGACTCTCCTCTGTCTATTCCCATCCTCTTCCCAAACCATTCGGGATTCCTCTACACGCAAAGTCCCATATGGCCACGTCCCTGCCGTCTGTCCAGCCGAAGGGCTGGTCGGTGAGTCAGACGCCTCTATCACCAGGACGCAAGCGCCGCTTGGGCTCAGCCGACTCACTTTGCGTTCCTTGAGCTTGTCTGACATCCTGGTCAGTACGCGCCCTCGGGAGAGGCGGTGGCGAGAGGCACCCGTCCACTTTCAGCCTCGTGTGCCTCCTCGAGTGTCCCAGGTAGACTGCAGCCTCCCAACTCGAGGGGCTGCCTTATAAAGCGGTCATCTAGGGCTCCAAGTGCATTCACGAGTTGAATTATTCCATAGGATTAGGGGAGCTGCGTTTGGAGGATGTATGCATTCAAGATCAGTTTTAAAGAAGTTAAGAAAAAAAATTTAGCTGCCGAGGGGGGCGAGCTGGGGGCAGATCAGCTTTGTTAATCCACGTGGCCCTTCAAAGGACACGTGATCGGCCCGGGAATAACATTTGCATGGCAACAGCCCGGGCGGGAAAGGCAGGCGGTCAACGGCGGCCGGCGGGCGAGAGAGCGCCTGCAGCAGTCGCGGGCGCGGCGCGCAGGGGCGCAGCGGCCACGGGCACCGGGGGGCGAGGACCCTCACAAAACAATGTCGCCTCCTTTAGTCCCACCGCTAAGTCTCACACGATCGCCTGTTTACAAATCCCAGCAAGCCCGCCGTCCCAGCGCCGAGTGCGTTTTAAAGCCTGTCCAGAGTCATTAAAGTAATTAAGTAAGCCTTTAATAGGCTGTTCCGCCGGGTTCAAGGGAGAGCTCTTGGAGACGGAGGCGCCCCGTTTGTTCCCAGGCTTTTCTCACACGACTTGGTGACACGTCCTTCTCCCCCCTTTTTGTTTACACCGCTTTATTTGTCCGGACATCCCGGCAGGTGTGGGGCTGTGGCTGGCACACGAAGCTCACGCCTCGCCTCGCCCCTCCCGCCGGGCTTTGGCACGCGACGCTCCCCCCTACCCCCTGACCACGACGCTGGCTTTCTTTTCTCCCCCCTCCGGCTCTCTCTTCGCGGGGGGAAGAGGCTCAATTTGTAGCCTATTATCCTATACGAAAATGTCCATTGAAAAGTATGAATAGTTTCATTGGGCTAAATTTTAATAATGCCGAGGGTGGGGGAGGAGAGACAGGCGGGCGGGTGTGTGTGTTGGGGGGGGAGGATTGGGGGGCCACACGGAGAAGAGTGGGCCGAGAAGAAAAGGGGGAATGCAGCTGGCCCAGGCGAGCATTATGCGACGTCACCTGCGAGAGGGGGCGCCTACAGACCCCTATTCATTTGCCTAATTTTGGTCAATTTAACAAACTTCAGGAGAAATTATTGTGGCTTTGTCAGGGAGGGTGAAGCCTTCTGATCGAATTAACAGCATGTTTTGATCCGGTAAATGTCATTAGAAAGGGAGAAACAATCGCGCTTAGAGGGCTCTGAGTAATGCGCCCAAGTGGAGACGCCAAAGCGCACGGCTCACAAAGGGAGCAAGTAGCTGCCACAGGGAACTTTTGTACCCGCCCATCGCCCAAGTTTTGACACAAAAAGGCATTATTTCATACTTGAATACGTTTAATCCAACGATTGTCTATTTTCTGCAAACATATTTTCACAGCATTGTTAACTTTTTATGTCCTTCTTTCGCGGGCGCCTTTTCTCAACGTTTGGGGGCGGGAGAGCGCAGACACTTTGGGCATCAATATTTGTCACTGAAAAGGGCCCCGTGAAGTTAGGGAAGTTGATCTCTTTTTTATGGTTTTAGAAAGCGAAAATATCGGGGGAGGAGGAGGGAGGGAAGGCACGAATAGAAACGAGGGAGGAAATTTGCTGGACGGGCCCAGGGAGAGGGAGGGGGGCTGCGGCGGCTGGGGACTCTCTTGGCCGCCTGCGCCTCTGCGGGCAGCCTGGCCCCGCGGCCCGAGGCCTCCTCCCCCACCCGCAGGCCTCGCTCACGTTTGCTGCCTTGGATCCCACATTCTGTGGGCTCCGGGCTTGCGGGGTGTGGGTGGGGACGTGAGCTTTCTTGAAGATGCAAACGATAAAAATGGTTTTTGTTTTATGGCCCAATCTAGAGCCACCGAACTCTCACCTTTTTCTAATCTTTTCCGTCTGGGAACAGCTGAGACCTCTCCTTAGATATCTTTACTTCTTTTCGGCCCCCCACCTCCCGCTGAATTCTCTCTACTCTGCTGGACGATGGCAGGGCCTGGGCTCTCCCTGTGGGCTGTTGTTGGTCCTTGGCAGAGGTGGGTAGGGCAGAGCCCCGCTCGCTGTTGGGACCTAGGGAGCTCTAGGGCGCAGAGCCAGGCCTGGGGTGTGGGGCCTCAGGGAAGGCAGCCGCCCACCTGCCGCGGCCTGGGAGGTGTGGCGGCTCGGTCTGCATCACGCACCCCTGGAGCGTCCCTCTCCGTCTTGCTTCCAGACTCCTCACGACGACTTTTCTTTTCCACTTCACGCCAGATTGGACAGGACCCGCACCCTCCTGCAGGTTGCTCTGCCAGCCGTGGGTGCCCTCTCAGGGGTTGTCGATTTCAGTATATTCACTCGCATACAATGGGATTAAACACGAACCCTTATCATCCAAATTAACTTACGTGAATGGGTAAAAGGGAGAGCGCACACTTCACACCCCCACCCCCATTTTTAAGCCAGCGGGCTTGGAGTTGATCCTCTTACTGCCGGTGTTAACTGCCAGCTGCAGGCACCTTCCACAGGACAAATTTCATTCCATGCAAACTGTTTAATTCCCCGGGTTTGATTGCAGTGCTGGGCTCAAGGCTTGCCCAGGGCTAAAAGTGCCCAAATGAGGGTTGGGGGCACAAGTGCAGTTGGGTGAGTGGTGCTGCCAGGTGCGCATCCTTGCCTGGTCCTTCACGGCTGAAGTACCACGTGGGACACTAGGAACGCCTCTGCTGTTTCAGGTTTGGGAAATGAAGGGTTTCATTTCTCCCTTCCCAGCCTGAAGGCCCTGAATTTCACTGCCTGAGAGTGGGGCGCCCCACAGCAGTCTTTCCCTGACTCCTTCTCTTTGGGGTGATGATCAAGTGTTCCCTGAACTGGACCTAGTTTCCATGAAAAATGAGAGCAGAGTAGTGAAGAGCAGTAGTCACTGGAGCCAGCCAGCTGGTTTAAGTTCCAGCTCCATCGCCTACCAACCCTGCAAGACTTTGGGCAAGTTACCAAATCTACCGTGCCTCAGTTCTCTCATCTGTAAAATGGAAGTAATAATGTGTCTACTATGTTACCTGGTGTTCACATGAGTAGAATAAGTAAATATAGACAAAGGCACCTAATAGAAAGCTTGACCACTCAATTAATGGTTTTATTTTGCCTGCAAATCTCTCCTGCGACAGCTCTCGTATGTTTTAGCAAGGTATTGTGGAGTTTGTCTTGTAATATGATTTTTTAACTAGTTTAATATTTTTTCTCACCCATGAGAAAACTTTACCCTCACTGAAAAAGCCAAAGTAATTTCTCCTGAAGTTTGTTAAACTGACCAAATTAGGCAAATGAATGGGGGCCTTTGGGTGCCCCCTCTCACAGGTGACATCACTTGGTGCTCGCCAGCCAGCTGTGTTCTCCCAGCGAGTGTGAAGCTGAAACGGCCCAAGGCGGAGAAGCTCCTCCACGTCACGGCATTCTCGAGTGACCAAACGTTATCATCAAAATCAAAACCCAGCTAGGAGGTAAGACTGCTTAGAAATTAGACAATGCTAATTAAGTGTTACTCTGCGTGTAGCCTCCTGACATCTAAAGGCCTCTATTGTAGAACACGCCAGTCACAAGCTAAATATGTTTATTATTGTTACTTCTACCGCTATTTCTTTAGCTCCATGGTTTTGATGTGTAGCTTCCAAACACTGAAAGATGGTTTCTTGAATGTTTCTTTCCAATTTTTAGAAACTGAGGCTTTGTGGGGTTTGGGAGGGGGAGAAGGGAACATGAGTGCAAAGAAAAGAATACGGTAATTTCAGCCCAGTTGCTCTAGGACAAAGGGTTCTGGATGACCTCAAATCCCTCCCTGTTCTCCCCCCACCCCCAATACACAGAGCAGGTGTCCTGGACCCATGGGCAGCACTGGGACCTCAACCAAGTGAGGACACCTGAGGAGTCTCGTCAGACTGTGGCCGGCCCTGCAGGCCTTCTCAAGTTCAGGAAGACGAGGCCTGAAGGGAACCACACGCCTGGGCCCCACTGCGAAATGAGTAGGATCCCAGGCTGCTCCCTCTGAAAGGACCCTGAGAGCACTGACGCCAACACCCCACTTCCTGGTGGAGGAACCCGAGGAGCCACGAGGAGCCTGGGACTCCCGGTGGCATGCAGCCAGCCGCTGCGCAAAGCCTCTCACCAAGTGTTTGTTGACTCCTTGTGTGACCTCCAGGGCCCATGGCCTCGCTTACTGCTCTGTTGCTGTGAAGGAGGGTCCAGTCAGACCCCCGGGGTTTAGGATGGGCAAACGTTCTATGGGTCACCTGTGGTCCTTGGCATGTGTGGTTATTGCCAAGAGGCATCGGCTGTGTCCCTGTGCCCCCTTTCCCCTGCTCTTCCCCTCCCGGGTGCAGTGATGACAGCATGTTGTGAGCACCCACAGTGACCAGCACTGGCAGTACTAAGCAGAAAGGGACACGGCCCTGCCTTCCACAGACTTGTCCTCTAAGAAAGAAGAAAATATCTGTACTGATGGCCCCAGGGCAGTAGCCTCAACAGGACAGTCACTCTCAGTGCCCGTGCTAGCAGCTGTGGGTGGCACTGTGATCCTGTCGGGTTGGCAACTTCTCTGGACTTTTCCTTACTTGGCACCCCGATTCCTCGGCTCCCTCTGGTCACCAACAGTGTTCTCAACCCGGCAATGACGTCGACAGGAAGCATCTACTGGGAGATGCTTGTCAGTGCAGTCAGGTGACCGTGAGAGGGGGGTCTGGGGATAAACTGCAAACTCTCCAACCATGAAGACACACATTGAAGGTGAACATCAAACCTGAAGGAAACCCAGGACATGGGAGACCTGTATCCACGGTAAGGTGATTTCCCCAGGGCGTTCATTCCTATCCCCTTTGTTCTGGTCTGCGAAGCAGCTTAGTTCTTTGCTGTCTAGCTCTATCTTTAGGGTTAGTACCTGACAGTTTTTGCTCAGCGAGGTAGCAGCACTGAAACCACAGTCGTCCATCGGCACCACGACTGTGCAATGATCCAACTGCCTTCAGTTTCTCTACCCTTACGGGGAAGGCTTGAAAACTTCACTCGCATGCCGCTAGAATCTCATGCCTTCAGAAGTCGGTTTTGTTTTGAGTAAAAACAAAGTGCTCTAATTCCTTTCTCCTGAAAATGTGGTCCCCAGACCAGTAGGGTTGTCACCACCTGGGAGCTCATTAGAAATGCAGAATCGGGGGCTCCTCCTCTGACCTGGTGGAATCAGGATCTGGAACAACATTCCCAGTCGATGTGTGTGCACTGCGCAGTTTGAGAAGCACTGCTCTAGCTGGTGTGGGAGGTCACCATTTGGTGCTTAACAGCTGATGGCTACCTGATGAGCAAATCCCAGGTGGGAATGGCCACCCCAGAAAGCCAGCTGGAGAGCAAAGGTAGGGGGAACTTTCAGGCTGTCCTAACTGGGGACTAATTAACTGCATAGATTGAAAGGCTTCCCGTACCCAAGGTGGGTTTCACAGCACTGCTTGTTCAAATATTTCATAGGGTATTTGCAAAACTTCTATCTACTTCGATATGCAGTGATTTATTTCCTGCATGTCTCTCCAAGGTTTGCAAGTAGGAGATGCTCAATATAGTTTTGTTGAATGAAGGAAAATTGGGAGAGGGACTTTGAGGGTTATTTTGGCATCGATGCTGGAACTAAATCTACAGGCAGTCCATCATTTGGTCATGTTTTGCAATTTATTTTTGGACTTTTAAAAGCACTAAGTGGAGGGAGTATAAATACAACTGTTGAGAAAGAATACTTTTAGGGAGGTGGCAGGATATACGGAGGTGTTGCTTTCCATATTTTGATGTTAATATAACTCAGAATGTATGTTGCAGATGCTGTGAATTATGGGCCTTGATTATTCTAGGCAATTGGCTTTTCTTTTCGCGCCGACAATTACAGCTTCTTGCTCTGTGTTAACCTGAGCAACCATCCAGAAGTTATCACTGTGGAGCTTTGGCTTAGAGTGTTGAGGGGGGTTCTTTATACAGCTCTCAGGGAAGTTAGCACTTCACAGAAAGATTTCATCTGCTTTACAGGGCTAATGTTCACAAAGAATTAGAGGTCCCATGTTGCTGAAAATAAGAAATTATTGTAAATTGCACAGACCTCGGGGAACCCAGGGAAAAGATTCAGGTTTAGGAGAGATGTATTAATAAATTACTTATAAATTTATTAATTATTAATACATTATTATAAATTAATTATAGTAATGTGGATAAGGGGTTCCATCTTATGTGCAGGAATCAAGCTGCAGGCATTTGACATACCACCAACCTGTGCAAGCAGGTGACTTATGCTCCACAACTTATGCCAGGGACTCTACCCTTCCTTTCTGGCAATCTACGATTACTGTCATCATCATTAATTCCCCACCAGAATCCGGCATGCCCCGTGTCCCACGTGCTGGCTGGGTGATACTGGAGTCACTGAGAGCAAACACAGGGCTTCTGAAGAATCTATTTAAGTCCCTTTGCAGGAAAAGAAAAACCAGAAAAAGGAGGTAACTCTGGAGAGCAGAGTCCCACTCCTGAGTGGGCGAATGTGCCTGTGGTTGGTTCACCTGCCTACACCCGTGCCCTGCTGCTTGCAGTTTCAGTTCTCTTCCTTTCTTTACATTAAGCTAGCCAGTTAGAGATTAATTTGAGAAGTTACAATCCCTCCCTTTGAAAACTTAATTGCCTCTGAGAGCACGAAGGAGCTGTCATTAGAATTGAGATAACCAGATTTTATTCCTCCCTAACACCAAACTAAAGGAAGCTGTCGAGAAAACAAGTTTTGATTGGGATGAAGGTAATTTTGGAAGACCTGGTGTCCTTGTTTCCTGGGGCTAGGGCCAAATGAACACAGACTTGGTGGCTTAAAACAAGAGAACTGTATTCTCTCACAGCCAGAGTTTGGAAGTCTGGACCTGGTGTCGGCAAGGCCACCCTCTGGGGTGTCCCGAGGGGCATCCGTGTCTTCATGCCTCTTTGGCTTCGTGGCTGCTGGCATTTGGTGGCTGGGCTGCAGCGCTCCACTCTCTGACCCCATGGTCACATCGCGTCTCTTCTTGAGGGTCAAGCCTCCCCGGGGCCCCCTCTTACGAGGATACTTATGGCTGCACTTAGGGCCCACCTGGATAATCTCCACGTCTCAGCGTCCTGAACTTAATCAGACCTGCAAAATCCTTTTTTGCCATATAAGGTAGCATTCACTGGTTCCAGGAATTGGACCTGGGTATCTTTTGAGGTCATTTTTTTAGCCTTCTACGCTTGGTAAAGTGTCATCGTGGAAGCTGAGACGGCATTCGTGCCCTGAGACCCCAAGCGCAAGGCCACCAGAAAGGGCAGATGCGTGGCCAAGAGGAAGAGGAAGGAGATGAAAGGAAAACGTGTGTTGTTTCAGCACTTGAGCAGAAATATCCCTCGTCCTCTCCCCTTCCTCATCCTTCTTGCATCGCAGGCAGCTGCTCCCAGGCCTCAGAAGTGATGCCGCTGTGATATACGTGTTTTGCGTTATGAGTTAGATTGTCTTTAGTTTACTAACCCACGACCTCATTACCACTTATGCACATGCATGCTCATGCGCACACGCACGTACACCGCAGCCCTGTCCCACAGCAGCTAGTTCAGACCTGGTCTTTCCCACTCTCCTCCCACACCCCTCTTCTGGTTGGCGCTGGGCTTCAGGACAGGCCACGCTCATGCTCACCAGGACCTGGGATTTGCAGAGATGCAGGTGTGCATTCTGTGTCCAGGCAGTGGTCTCAGGCAAGTCACTGAGCCTCAGTTTCCCCACCTGTAAAGCAGCGATGATGGCACCTACCTCTAGGCTTGCCGGGACCATTTGTTGCATTCGTGTTTGTGAAGTTCCTGGCATCGTGCCTGGGCCACAGGTGGTGCCGGGGGCTGAGGTGCCCCTGTGTTGATCTGGCCCAGCACCTGTTACATTCCTGGAGTGGTGCGGGGTCCTCACGTGTCCACGGGGCGGAACCCAGTTGCCGCCTTTGGGGAGTTCGCAGGGTGAGGCAGGCACAGGGGGCCGAGGTGAGCTGGTGACGGCAGGCGCAGCGAAGGAAAGACTGGCTGGAGGAGATGTCGCAGGAACTGAGTCCTGAGGAGTGAGCGTATTCGTTTTCTAGAGCTGCCGCAATAAGTTACCACAGAGAGACTTAAAGCAAAGGAAATTTACTCTCTCACATTTTGGAGGCCACAAGTCAGAAATCACAGTGTCGGCAGAGCCACGCTCCCTCCGAAGGCTCTAGGGGAGGTTCATTCCCTGCCTCTTCCAGCTTCTGGTGTCTCCTTCTCTGTGTCATCTTCTCTTCTATATAAGCACCCTTGTCATTGGATTTAGGTCTGCCTGGACAAGCGGGGATGATGTCGAGATCCTTAACTTCATTACATCTGCAAAGACCCTTTTCCAAATAAGTTCACACTCTTAGGCTCAGGTGGAAATGTCTTTTGGTGGGGGGTGGGCACCACTTAACCCACGACAATGTGTAGAGGAAGCCAAGCAGGCAGGCAGGAAGGGGGCATTCAGCCGAGGATCTGGCATGAACCAGAGCTCAAGGGCATGAATAGCTCCCTGGTCTCAGGAAACCACAGCTGTCTTACTAGATCACGAATCAGGAGGGAGAGTGTGTCACGGGGCAGGTGGACCCGGCACCAAGGAGTTTAACTTCCTTATGTCACCATGGTTCAGGTAAAGATGACGAGGTTAGGGCTGGGCTGAGCATGTTGAAGAGAGAAAATCAGTGGGGCTTGGGGAAGGATTAAACGTGGTGGGAGAAGAATCAGGAAGAAGATTGCTAGATTTCTGGTCTGGGAATAGGCTCAGTGGTGACTCTTGATTGAGACTGGAAATAAAGAGGAGAGGTCATTTTGTGTGTGTGGGGGGAGGTATTATATGGGGGCAGAAAGTGTAGGGGAAGATGATTAATTTAAATTTTGAACATATTGATTTTAAAGTTCAAATGGACATACCATAAATGGACACCCAGAAGACAGTTAAGATATGAAACTGGAGGTCAGGGACAAAAGGGCAGCATCACCTCCAGGGGCTGACAGGCAGGAGTGGAAGAAATCACTCAAGAAGAGCTCAGAGGAGGAGGACAGGGCCCAGACGGAATCCTGGGGGACCCTGGTGGTCGGGCAGCAGGGGAGGACATCCCCCAGGAAGGCCGAGGGAAGGGGAGGGCTCGAGGGCTCCAGGGTTCCTAGGAGCTAAGGCGCAGATGGCTTCAAGGAGGAGGTCAGCAGAACCTGGCATAGGAGAGATCCAGAAATGCTCACAGGACTCCAGGGGCCTTTGGGGTGAGCATGGAGGTTGTCGTCAAACACTGCAAGTCTTTGAAGAGTGATAAAAATAGAAAGGGAAGCTGAGACTCTCTTTCCTTGACCTAGACTTTGCAGATATGAGTGCCTCTTGGGTGGGGAATTCAGACCACATGCTAGAAAAAACAGTCCTCCTGGGCATCTACCAGCTGGAGTTCAATCAGGTGTGTCTTGTGACATAGATCTGAGACAGCCCTGGGCACTGGGGCCTGGCAGGGGACAGTGGTGGTGCCGTCCTGCTCTTCTTTCTGTGGGCGAGTAATGACAACATGCAGACAGCACCTCTTAACCTCCCAGGTACCATACTCCTAGGCACTAAGAGTTTGCCGATCACACTGCCCATTTAATCCCCACAACAATGGGGTAAGTATTGGGTTTATTTTGCAGATGACACAACCGAGGCTTGGGGAATTCAAGGGCACTTGACTCCAAGGCACATAAGGATTAGGTGGTAGAGCTGTATACACATGGAGGCTGATCGAACTCCAAAACCAGTGTCCTTTCCAGCAGGGTGCCTGGCCTTGCATAGCCTTGATCCCACCGAGCTTAGAAGTCACGGGAGAGACTTAGCCAAGAAACTCGCACCCACCTTCCAAAGACCAAATGTAGCTGCTGCTCAGCAAAGCAGGGGCACATTCTCAGTATGTCCCATGACCTTTAGATTTGTTCTCCCTCTTACAGCCCCCAAAAGTGCAAGTCACCCAAAAGTCATCAGATATTTGAATTCAATTCTCTCTCTCCTTGTCGCTCTCCCCATTTCTGACACTCCAATTATACAGCAATGGCTTCCAAACTCTTTTACACACCAGAAGCTTTTTGACAACACACATTCCTGGGTCCCATCACAGACCCAGGATTATCAAACAGAATTGCTGTGAGTGTGATCCTAGAATCTATATCTTAAGAAAAGACCCTCAGGTGATTCCATGGTCCAGCATTTATTTGATACCATTACTGTGCAGTATCTTGTCAATAACGCATGTTGTGGTTACATATTGACAATAGATATTGGCAGATGGTCAGGATAATGAGCAAAAGTTTTAAAAAATCTCTTATGTCATTGGTTCTGATGTATTTATTTATAAGACAATCTTTGGCCCCCTTTCTTTATATTAGGACAACTTGACTCCCTTCCCCCTAACTTCTTACAGGCTCAAGACTAAAGTCTGTGCAGCGAGTGTCAATCTTGCCTCAATTGCAGGGCTCATTTTGAGAAAAGATAAAAGATTAGCATCATCAGGGACCTGGGAGCAGAGTGACCCGGTGCTGAGGCTGCTTCAAGACGCGGCAGGTTTGGACGGATTGCGGGTTGCTTGGTGCCCTCTAGTGGTTGAAACTGCCCATGGCTCCCTAAGAGGAGGGCAGCCCCACTAGAGAGACTGGCTAAAAGAGGAAACGGGATTCAGCCTTGGACAGGCGTTTGGACACCCGGCTGTGGCTTGGCAGGACACCTTGCCTCTCTGGCTGCAGTATTTTTTACGTATAAATTGCAAGGGTTGGATGACGGTATCAGTGGACAGGGAGTCGGCACGTCCGCAGGGCTGCCCAGGAGACCAGCCCCCGGGGAAGTCTAGGCTAGAGGGCGGCGTGCCCTGCCTGGAGCCCGTCACTGCCCTGCCACACAGGGAGGTCCCCGCCACCAGCGTGAGCGCCCCACGACTGGGAGCTTGGCTTATTCATCTCTGTATCCCTAACATCAGCACAGCACCTGGCGTGGAGAAAGTGCTCAGTAAATGTCAGCAGGAGGGCGGGCAGGAGGAGGAAGGTGGGTGGGGCTTGATTATATTTGCTCAGGAGGTGGTGGGACCAGAGTGAGTCTTGGGAGGTGGATCTGCAGCCCTTTGCCTCAGAGACCCCTGTGAGAGTGGGGCTCCAGGCGAGGAGCCCCCCACAACCCGGGGTGAGTAAACACCCCGGTTCCGACACCCGCGCCGGGGGCTCGGGCTTCTCTGATCCCAGCGCGAGCGGGCACATTCCGCCTGCGGGAGCAGCGCCGGTCCGGGAGCCGTGGGCTCTCGGAAGTGCAGGATGTACGGGGTAGGCTCTCCCGCAAGGACCTCGCGTCCCTTCTCAGCCTTCCTCATTCCGGTGTTCGGCACGGTTAGTGGGAAGGGCACAGGCTGCCGGAGACCTGGGCGCCCTTGGCAAGTCCCTTCCCTCGTGGTTTCTTGCCTGCCAGGAGAGACGACGTTCTTCGGGGTCAGGGTGGTCCCAGCGGGGCGTCCTGCTTCACCTCCCCGCTTGTGCGTCTCCTCCGCTGCTGCGCCCGCCACACACACCTGGAAGAAACTGCGGGGAGAGAGACGCACAGGAAAGAAAGAAAGCGGGTAGAAGGAAGTGGGAGAAATAGGCGTGAAAAAGGAGGCAGACCAAGGCGGGAGGAAAGGAAGAGAAAGGAGAAGATAGGCATAGATGAGCGGATTTCATTCATCCATGTCTCAAACATTTAACAAACGCCTGTTTTTACGTGGCTTGATGGTTAATTTTCTGTGTTAACAGGGCTGGGCCCTGGTACCCAGATATTTGGTCAAACGTCTGTCTGAACGTCACTGTGAAGGCGTTTTTAGGTGAGATTAACACTGAAATCAGTAGACTTTGAGTAAAGCACGTTGCCCGCTGCAATGTGGGTGGGCCTCGCCCAAGTGGTTGAAGGCGCTGAGAGGCAAAGGCTGAGGTCGCCTTAGGAGAGAGAATTCGGCCTCCAGACTGCCTTGGGACTCGAGCTGCAACACCAGCTCTTCCCTGTGTCTTGAGGCTGCCCACCCGCCCTGTAGACTGTGGACTTGCGAAGCCTACAGAATCGTGTGAGCCCCTTCCTTAAAATGAATCTCAATCTCAATCAATCCCTCCCTCCCTCCCTCCCCTCCCCCCCCCAACTAGGGAGCAGGGTGCAGTCAGGGAAGACCTCCAGGAGGAGGTGGCTTTGCATTGAGCTTTGGATGACAAGCAGTGCTTGCTACAGGCCCAGGTGGCAGGGGTATGTCAGGCTGGGGGCCTTGTTTGAAGGGCCTGGAGGCCTTTAATAGCTGCAGGTGAGGCTTTGGAGGCCCGAGAAATCTCTCCCTCTCTCCACTTTCATCAACACCCACTTTTCTCAGTTTGGTTGTCACTTCCTCAGAGAAGCCTTTCTGGCCTCTGTACTTGATCAAAGCCCCCTAACCTGTGGCCCCATAGCATCATGTGCCTCTGTTGTAACACACAACCACAGTTATTTAACATTGATCCTAGTAATTATTGGACAAATAATCTGTACTCCGATGGTAGGATGGATTGGCAGATCTTGCTATTGGTGACAGGCAAAGAATTAGGAGGCTCTTGCCAAAACCCATGAGAGAGATGGTGGGGTGGAAATGGCGTTGGCTGTTTCAATGTTAGGAGGGAAGGGACTAGACAGGGGTCAAGGAGATGGGTCTGACCCTATCAGAGGTATAGACCATCTCTTTCTCGCCTGCTACTGTTTCCCTGGAACCCAGTGGTGTCTGGCAGAGTAGGTCCCGAATCGTGTTTGGTGAGAGGGTGAAGGAATGCCTGACAGGTGCCCTTCCTGGCACACACGGTGCTTCATAAACAGCTGTCCAGTGACTACGTGCATGAAGGAGCCTGTGCGTTTCCAGCATCGTATCTCAACCAAGAGTGACAGCTGCTGGATCCTTGTCCCAGTGTTGAGACATCGTACTGCCTGCCACGTCTCGCACTGAGTTCTGAAGACTGTTGTGTGAGGGTCGGAGCCACCCACATTGTGTGCACATAGAGAGGTGTCATTCTGTTCATTACACACGCAGGAGATTCCTTGTTTCCCTCTCTGTTACACAGAAAGCCTGGTTTCTTTTGGGGGGAACACAGGCTGGGAGTGTGCCCTTCCTCAGACGGGATCCTCTAGCGAGTCCTGACACTTGCCTGTATTAATAGTATGTACCAGGAATGGTGTTAGGCACTGCTCACACATTGTCTTATTTGATATTCATGACTCTTTTCAGTGATATGATCTTCATTTTCTAGAGGAGGAAACTTAAGACCAAGAAGGCAAATGACTCTCCCGGGGTTGCCTGGCTGGGTGGGGCATGGCAGGCCCGGCACCCTTTTCTCCACGTGTGGCTCTTGAGCTAGGCTGCCCATGAGACTCCCCTGGGAAGGTCCTCCTGAGACTCAGGCCTTGGACATCAGACCTGCTGGGTTGGGGCCCAGGTGAGCAGTTTCCAGAGTGTCCCAGGTGTCTCTGACGTGCAACCCGCGTTGAGCGGTGCAGCCTGCCCCAGGCATCTCCCACCCCTGTGGTTTCAGCCTCCACTTGTGTTTATTCACTTCTGCATTCCCACTGGGTCACTTCACCTGCATGTTCCAAACTTGGGACATGCAAAACAACACTCTCTCCCGCAGCCTCGATTTTTTAATAGAATTCTTTCTCCTAGACACTCAAGACAGAAATCCTCGGGTCTTCCTTGACCTCTGCTTTGCTCTGACTATATCCCATAGGTGCCAAGTTCTGTTGATTCCTTCTTGACACCCCTCAGCATCCCCACAGCCACCACCACTGCCGTCCTGTCATTTCTCCCGTGGGTTTCTGCAAGAGCCTCCTTTTCATCTGTCATCAGAAAGCTGCTCTAATCCATTCCATGTACTGTTGCTAGGGTGATATTTCTAAAATGCTTCAAAGCTTTTAGTTGCTTCCCAGTAGCTTTAAGAAAAGTATCCTGACTCCCCTTGCATCACACCTTGCCCTAAGATTCCAGTCCTCTGCTGCCACAGTATTTTAGGCAACCTAGTATTAAAGCACTGGTAGTTTTCTCTCCAAGCGCTAAATACCCTGTGCCTACCTGCCTCGGCACAGGTAGTTTCTTATGCTCATAGTGCCCATCTTTCCTGGTTAAGTTCATTTTATCCTTCAATGTTCTATGCAGGACCCTCTTCCAGGAGCCTCCATAGATCACCTCTGCCCACCAGACTGGCCTAGGTGCCTTTCCGCCCTTTCTATGTGCCACAACTGTAGCACTTAGTGTTGTATTTTCCTATTGATTGTCTGTCTTCCCCACTAGATTGACAGCCCCTTGGTACTGGGCCGTATCTCACCCGTATTTGCATCCCCTAATTCCCAGCACACCGCGCAGCATGACGTGCTCACAAACCTGGAAGAACCAAGAGCTTATACAAAGCACAGACTCTCACCCCAGGCTGCCAGAATGTAATGCCAGAGGGTTTGTTCGAGTGGGATGTAGCATGGCTTGGAGAAAGCAGAAGAAAGAGGCAGGGAGCCATCAGAAGAGATTCTGGGGAAGAAGTTGTAAGCCTGGAATAAGAATTTAAGATACAGAAACAGGCAAGAAGATGTCATCCTAAGGAATGCAAGAAAGGAAAGGCAAAGCTTGTGATCTCATGTTATTTTCTGGTGAAGGTAGGAACATTTTTAGAGAACTCCCTGCATGCATTCAAATACCAAAAAAACGATGACATAAAAAATTATATCAGGGGATTATCTGGTTATAAATGATTGAACTATTTTTAGTTGAGAGCTAAGTTTCTATATCTGAAACTGCGGTAACACTCTTGTAAAAGGTGTTTCTCATATTTGTGACAAATAAGGCCTCCTTTATTTTGGGGAAATCGCCATATTATAAATTTTCCTCCTGAAGGTAGAAAGCAGAATTCAAGGTCCAGTCTCCCTTGAAGTGAGGGCCAGTGAATTGACCGGGGCTCTGTCAGTCAGACTTCTATCTGGAAGAAGTCAGTACAAGGAAGGAGCGCCGTGTGAAATCTCTTCCTGCAAGGGATGGCATAGCGTGGCAGGGAGGCCTCTGGCTTTCAGAGCCGCAGTGGCAGAGGTCCTGGTATAGTCCTGTGTTGCTCAGTGTCAGGGCTGGGAGCTGCAGAGCCAGTGCCACGTGTGATGGGGTCATGCCTGAGACAAGTCCTGTGGGGTGAATGGATATTGTCCCTGGCTTCATAGGCCCCTGGATGAATTCTTTAGCTCTCCTGAAAATATTGTAAGCTACCTAATACCCTTTGATAAATTTATTTTCTGCTTCGACTTACCAAAGTGGATTCTGACACTACAAACCTTGACTGATAAGATTGCTTACATATAATAGGGCCTAAGGTATTTAGAAGAATGGCGTGATCAAAATTGAAAATAAAATAATAAATGGTGGTCAAACAAGCCAATATAAATTAAAAGAAAGTAGAAGAGGCCTCAGTCTTAATATCGGACAAGACGGAATTCAGGCCAAAGAAAACCCCACACTAAATAAGGCATTTTATAATGCTAACAGTTGTAATTATCAAGAAGCTATAATAGTAATAGGGATTTTTTGTGTCAAATAACAGCTGCTTCATTCATAAAGTAGAAATTACAAGAGATATAAGGAGAAGTAGATAGAAACTCTATTAGTGGACTACTTCTAGTTCATGACATTACGTAAGGTAAATCTAAATGATACATGTTGAACTCTGTATCCTGGAGATAGAAAATGTATCTTCTTTTCAAGTACCACCTTAACATTTGTGAATTATAGATATTCCAAGACTATAGATAGTATGGAAAATATTCTCTGATCATTATGTAATAAAATCAGACATTAATGATAAAACCAGAAACAAAATGTCCCTTCCATTAGGAAATTAAAAATCTCTTTATTTACATATTGAAATATTTATGGATAAAATGATAAGCTGTCTGGGATTTGGGGTAAGATAAAGTAAGATTAGTCATATATTAGTAATTGTTGAAGCTATGTGATGGGTACATAGAAATTCATTGCACTATTTTCTCTACTATTGTGTATGTTTGGAATTTTTTTTAAAGATCTTTAAAACCACTTTATCAAATACTGTTGATATAGAAGATAAATCAAAATTATAAAATTTCTAGAAAACAGCAATAACAAAACCTATGGAATACAGGTAAAGCAGAGCTCATGGGACAATTTATAGTCTGAAGTACTTAAATCAATCCAAAAAGAAAGAATAGGAAGAAGTGAATTAATACACAACTCAAAATATTAAAAAATAAAAAAGGGCCGGGCGCGGTGGCTCACGCCTGTAATCCTAGCACTCTGGGAGGCCGAGG
>RJWJ010010581.1:0-46612 GCA_004363605.1 Indri indri | reverse complement strand
CCTTCGAGGGAGGTGGGGACCAGCCAACCTTGTATCCCATAGAGAGGATGAAAACCAGCTTTCCACGGGGGGCGGGGAGGGGGTGTGTGGGAGGGATAGCAGAGAAGAAGAAAGAGAAAAGAAAGAACTGAAGACCTGTGAGTCGAGAGAGGAGGAGCAGGAATCAGCACAGGTCCTGCCCCTCCAGCTTCGTGCATGGGCCAGGGGGTGGGCGGGGAGTCCTGATGGTAGAGCACACTCCAGGGGCTCGGATGTTGGCTCTGAAGCACTGGCAAGACAGCCCAGGCCTGGGGGTCCCTTGGGGACACAGAGATGGACAGTCACGTCTATGGATAATGTTCTCTTTCAACATTTTGAAGTGACAAGCGGATGGGGGACAGTGACAATAGGCTTCGCAGCAGAGTAGGTTCAGGTGATCTGGGAAGCAGGAGGGAGGACGTGCGAGATTCCGAATGAAGCAGGGGCTCAAAGACAGCAGACGTCGAAGCAGTTACCATTTCCACAGTCTGGGCACAGAGCAGGTGAGTGGCAGACGCAATTATGTTTCCTATCCTCGCGCTGTGACACTTTGAGCATCTTGCAGGCCTCAGTGGCTCAGATCGGTCAGGCCTCAATGGCTCAGATCCTCCTGCTGATGGAGAAGTGGTCACCAAAGCCGAATGCCTTGAAAGCAAGGGCAGAGAACGTCAAGGTCCAAGCCCCTTTCGGAGCTCCAGAACTAGAGCCTCAAAGATTCAGTAACGCTTCCGGCTGCCCAACACTCTGACCAGTCTCCTACCCATGTTGTACTGGTCGGTCTTAGAGACCAAAATCTGCCCGGAGCCAAGGGTAGAACTAGACTTCCACCCACCAGGGCTCATCCGCAGGGCAAAGCTGGGGCGGGGCTGAGGGCCTAGAAGTCGTAACAGGCAGAGAACGGGGGGATTCGGCTGTAATTACAACCACCCCACTTCCTCTGGGCTGAAACCACGCCTGTGTAATACAGCAGCCACCAGCCACGTGTGCCTAATTAGATTTAAATTAAATTTAATTTAACAAGGGCAAGGGCAGAGAACTTAAGGCAAATTAATTAAAAGTGAACAATTAAAAATTCGGTTCCTAAGTCACACTAGCCACACTTCAAGTGTCCCGTAGCCACACGTGGCTAGCGGTTACCTTACAAGACAGTGCAGACAGAGAACATTTCCATCACTGCAGCAAGTTCCATTGGATTGGACTGGGACACTTTGAAGTAACATCAACACTAAAATCAAGCCACACCTCTTACGCCGTGTACAAAACAGGCTTTTCTGGCTCCTTTCCCTTTCCTTGTGGAGAGCCCTTCCTCCTTCCTTTCTCTGGGCTCCTCCTTCTCAGGTGCTTGGGGCACCCTGCTCCATAATTTTGGCCAGACCTTTCCCTGCAGCGATATTCCTCTTGCCTGCTGCTCTCAGTTGCCTCCTCCTCCTCGACTCTGGCTCTCTGGCCCCCTGGCCCCCTTTTACAAAGACGGAGCATGTGAGAATTGCACGGGGCTGTCGCAGGGTGGGCCCTGCCTTCTTTCCTTCCCTGGTGACCTGTGCTGGAACTAAGGTTTCTGTACCTGCCGCCTCTGAGCCCGGCACTTGCCCTGAGGACCAGGCCCTCACCCTCTCTTCAGAGGGCTCTCTAGGCCTGCAGCGAACGCTTACCTTAAGCCAAGAGCTCCCACTTCCTTGAGCTCTCCGAGTGGAATATTCCTCGCACATGTCTTCCCCTCAGGACCCGCTGCTCCTACGGTGAGGAAGTGGACACCTACTAAAGCTCCCCCAGGGTGGGATGTTGTCTCAAGCCCTCCACAACTTTTCAATCTGTTCAGTTCTCAGGTGCTTCTCCCCAGTCCTCCTCCACCAAATGTCCTCTGTGCTTTTAGGCACGTGACAGAGATTGCTGACCGATCACCTAGGCCATCTCATCTTCTTCCCTGGCACGTGGCCAGGCTTCACTTCCCAGCCTCCCTTGCAGTTTAGTTGTGTTCTTGGCAGTGAGTTCTAGCCAGTGGAAGAGAGGTGATGTGTGCCACCTCCAGACCTGGTCATAGAAGCATCCCAGGTGCAGTCTCAGTGTTCTTTCTCCATCCTCTGGGTGTCAAATCCCAGGGCAACCTTGGCTGGAGATGGCAAAACTGTGGCCACCTGGGTCCCTGAACACCTGAGTAGAACAGAACCCCACACCACCAACCTGGCCCTGCATTGAAGTGTGAGGTGCCAGGAGACAGAATACACATACACACATCTGTGCACAGGCTGTCCTCACATCTGGCTGGAGGTGCTCCCCCGGGCTCCTGGCTCCTGGTACTATTTCTAGTTAATAGGCAGGACACGTCTGCCTCAGGCTCTGCAGATCAAGGGACTTCCGCTTCCGCAGCCACTTCCCTGTCCACGTCACCTTTCAAGTTAGTCTGCAAATTGCTTTGGATAATCTCACTCAGATCCTGAGGCCAGAAAGAGCATTTCTGCCCCTACAGGCTGGTTAATGAGTTGGCTCTGGACACTCGGCGAGCTTCTTCCTCTCGCTGTGCGGAAGGAGCCAAGGGGTGGGCCGGAGTGTCTAAATGCTCGGCCTTCCCACACCTCTTGCAGATAGAAGCCTCCCTGCCAGCAAATTTTGATTCCAGTTTCAGAGACTGGGTTTGATGCTGAGAAAGACTCTGCTTGCTTTGCCAAAGAGGCCCAAGGCACTACCAACAGGAGGCCTCCTCAGGCTGTCTCTAGCAACTTCCTGCTGCCGCAGCCTGGGACAAGAGGGGCGACAGTCTCCCCAGACTATGTCCATGGGTCTGGGGTTCTTCCATTCCCACTGCTCTGTGATCCCTCCTGGGCGGGGTCTTTGGTGAAGCACGTGTTCCAGCTATAGACATCTCAGTTGAAACTGCATTAGTAGTTTCTCAAACTAGCTTAGTCAAGTATTCACCCAGCCGTAAATGAACAGCTGCCTCCTGCCTTAAGCCCAATGCCTGGATTATTCATCCTTTTTGGCTTTCGGATCCTCTTTTTGGATCCAGACAGACACTGCTCCTTCCACAGCCACCTTAGTTTGTAGTGTCGGCCTCCCAGCCACCCCTTCCCCACTCTTGGCCTTTTTCTTTTCTCGCTTGGGCAAGCGTCCGTCTTCTCTGGGCTCGGTTCTTTCATCCCGGACAGAGTCTCCGGGACACTGCTCCAGGCTTCTCTTACTTCTAATCAATTCCTTTCCCCTCATCCCAGCAGCCTTGCTTACACTCATTTTGTTGGCTCCTCTCCGTTTTACTGCGATTCCCTTAAAATATCTCCTTCCTTTCTCTCTCTGCTCCATCATCCCCCAAGAAGGAAGGAAGTGTGGTCTTTCGTAGGGCCCTCGTTTCTCCGTGTCTCCTGGGCTACTCTTTCTTTCCTCATCACAACCATCCTCCTGGTCCAGTCTCCACTCCTCAGGTGCAATGACACATGTCGTCAAGTGAGTGTGTAATACGCGCCAGGCACTGTGCAAATGCTTTGCCTACTTTTCTTCCATTTCATTTCCTCGCAACAACCCCGTGATGGCAGAGGCTATCATCCTATCTTAGAGAGAAGAAACGGAGGGAGACCCAGAGAGGCTGAGTAACCCGTCCAGAGCCGCGTAGTCAGTGGAAGCAGGAATTCCAGCCAGGCCTCCTGTGCTCTCTGCTCAATCTGACACATACCTCAAGTCGACAGACATTTGTCAAAAGCCCACTGCATACAAAGCACATGGATAATGGTTATGTGGTGAGGAAAGAAAGAGAAGCAAAACAAGATTCTGTCCATGCCTCACAGAACATCCACCTAGCCTAGGAGACAGACGCAATCATGCGTATGATCCTACATGGAAAGTGCAAGGGTTAAACAGAAGCACAGTTTCTGAGCACTGAGGAGCAGGAGTAACTATGAGCGTGAGGGTGGGCAGCTCCCCTCGGGAGGCTCCACGTAGCGTGAAAGACGGAACGAGAGCACATTTCAGGGAAGGACCCTCTGGTCGTCACAGGAAAGCAGGAACTGTTGCCCAGCATCTTGGATGTTCGGCACTCGAGCTCTGGGTTAGATTCCTCATCACCCTGACCTTGGACAAGGAACCTAACCTCTTGGAGCCTCAGTTTCTTTATTTGTAAAATGGGGGATATGTACTGCTTGCCTCATAGGAGTGTTGGGAGGATTGAGACAGTATAGTACGAGTAAAGGGTTGAGCGTAGGAACTGTGTGTTTTAAGTGCTCAATGATTGTTGACCTCATAATCTTTCTTCTTGCCACAAAGTTTCCCACTCCTACCCAGCGAAAAATAGCATTTACTTGTATCTTCTTAGAGTGAGGTGGCTTCACCTGGGTTAACTCATTCAATTCTCAGAACGAAGCTGTAAGCTTTGGGTGGTGTGGTTGGCTGTCACTGTTTTAACAAACGAAGGAGCCCAGGCCCAGAGGGTTTGGTTTGGAAATTTGCTCAAGGTCGTCTGGTTACTGAGAGGCCTTCACCAGGACTCCAGGGGCTCTGCCTGGCTCTGCAAGGCCGTGTTTTTCCCCTCTGCATGAGTCACCAAAAAGTCCTGGAGCGGAGTCACCAAGTGGAAGTGGAGGCATCAAGATCCAGGGGACCTCAGAGGACGGGCCCCATGCCGAGCTATTTCGGAGGGAGAGGGCCTACTCTAAGGGACACTGGGCATTTACCTGGTGGCCCTGCAAATACGGAGCTGTTGTCCTGCTTACAGTGGAGCCAGGCAACCAGAGCATCTGGTTTTCCCTGGAAATGTCTACATTTCTGCCAGAATCTGCCCAGTCTGGAAGGGGGACAGGGAGGGTGGTGCCCATCCTTGCCACAAGGCGAAAGGAGGACACTGGGAGTTGGTACCTATTTTAATAGACACAGGATTCAAAGATAGGTGGACACAGATTCAAATCTCAGCTCCAAGTCCCAGAAGCTGGGTGACCCTGGGTGAGACACTTCTGACTGGCCCTTGGTTTTCTGTCTCCAGACAAGGATGATCATAATCACACCAGCCTCCACTGACTCCAGAGTGGTCATCAGACCCCGCGAGTCACTGCATGGGAGTACACCTTACAGAGTCGGTTATAACTGGGCATTAGGCAGTTGCCGAGTGAATGAGGCAGGTATTTGGGGGAGTTCACTGCCTGACGGAGGAAAACCAACCTATCCCCTGCCGGACAGTGGAGAGCAGCTAGCTCCAAGATGCCCTCTGGCATCGAGTTCTTCCTTTTCCAACTCCCTATCGCCCACCTGTGTATGGTCCACATCACGCACATTTCTCACGGCTCCTCCAAGCCAGCCCCGTCTGAATCCCCTAATGACACCCCCACAGCAGTTGCCGGGTGCCACACACAGAGCAGCTGCTGAATCACCGCTTACCGACTGACTGAATCAGTGACGGGGACCTGCTTCTGCCCCTGCTCGTTTTTCTTTGCAGAGCCTCCTTCTCCCAGCACTTTACCCTCACATGGAATCCAGCCCTCGCCCGGGCCTTTTCCAGCAGGGAACTTCCTCTGGGACCCTGGTTTCCTTTCGGGTCTTCATCATTGCCAGGTGGCTGAGGGTGAGGCTCTCCAAGCAGGGCCACAGAATGTAAGCTCTAGGCTGGTTGTCCTCGCTTCTGCCAGCAGGGCTGCTTGTCCTCATCCTTCCCTGAAAAGCCTTGGCTGGAACCAGATGCCAATAGGCCAGAGTCCCTTTTGCATGGACCTTCACAGCTTCCAAACCAGGAAACAGGGGCTTCCCTGGGGCCGAGTGACCTCCTCTGGGAAGTGGGCCAGGGCCCATCAAAGTGCTGCCTCTTCAGCTACTGTGGCTATGTGAGGCCTGGGCTGAGTCCCAAAGAATGAGGGCCCAGCTCTACCGCTGAGAATCTCAGTAGGTGCAGGGCTACAGAGCCCTTTGAGGTCAGCAAGCTCAACCTTGTCATTGTCCAGAAGAGGACACTAAGGCCCAAAAGGCTTAGCAACCAGGATAAAGTTCCGTGGCAATCTGGAAGCAGAGACACACTAGGCCATGGCCCTCTTTCCCAGCCTTGGGCTATTTATACCACCCCAAAGCTCCTAGTGCCTCGAAGGGAAGAGTCCAAAGTCCAGCTCCCACCCTTCTCCTTTCAGGCCTTGCTATTTGGCTTTCCCAGAGAAAAAGATGGCTGTTTAGTTTATTTTATTCTTGCTTGCGATTTCAAATTAAGAGCAACCGGAGGCCGGGTGCAGTGGCTGACGCCTGTAATCCTAGCACTCTGGGAGACTGAGGCAGGTGGATCGTTTGAGCTCAGGAGTTCAAGACCAGCCTGAGCAAAAGCGAGACTCTGTCTACTAAAAATAGAAAGGAAATTAGCTGGACAACTAAAAATATATAGAAAAAATTAGCCGGGCATGGTGGCGTGTGCCTGTAGAACCAGCTACTTGGGAGGCTGAGGCAAGAGGATCTCTCAAGCCCAGGACTTCGAGGTTGCTATGAGCTAGGCTGATGACACGGCACACTAACCCAGGCAACAGAGTGAGACTCTGTCTCAAAAAAAAAAAAAAAAAAAAAAGAGCAACTGAAAATAGTACTTATATGGTAAATGCTGTTATTGTCCTCATTTTACAGACGAAGACACTGAACCATGGAGATACCAAGTATCTTGCCTAAGTTCTCACAGCTAGTCCATGGAGGTGCTAGGATTCCAACTCAGGCAACTGGCTTTATCTCATTATGCTGCTCAGCACTACTCATCTAGTGAATTAGTCCTCGGGCTCAGAAGTGCTTGCTGCTCCTTGGAGCCCCAGGGTTAGGCTGGAGCTGGGACAGCTCAGTCTGTCTCCCACCTGAGGCTGGGTAACATGAGCAGTGGCCAGAGTTCAGTAGGGAGGACATGGCGAAGAGAAATCCCTGAGGAGACAGACTCCGAGTTTGTGCAGCTCACCGTAGGCATGCAGCAACTTTCCCCAAATGGTCACAGATGAAGATTCTAGCAGCAATTGAAAAAGATGGGAAGTTTCCTTGCCCTGGTCTCACTGTTCTCTGAGCCTCAGTTTTATGTTTTTAAATCAGTAAAACCGGAGACTCAAATTAGTTCTCCAAGATTCCTTGCCCATTAACGATCAACAAGTATCGAGCACTGTGCTGAGCTTTCTTCTAGCAGCAGCAGCACTCGCCATCCCTCTGCTGGAGAGGAAGGGCAGCAGAGGCCTTGCACCAAGGTCTTAGATTAGTGGAGGAGTGACATAGTTTGAAGAGTGCATACACTGGTCCTTGACTGCAGGTTCAAGTGGCCCTTCTGTCCATCAAAGAGTCCACGAGGACAACCGGGGTTTTGGGAATGGCTCTTTCCCCATTCCATCCTAGAGGTCCCACCCAATCCCACCTCCCTCATTTCTCAACCCTCAAAGACCTCAAGAAGCCACAGCTTGAGGGTAGCAAAGACATGCTTTCCCCAGGCCTTCCCATCTCTCTGTAGCAGGCTCCTGTGCGGTTGGGAGGAGTGTGGGTGGAGATGGCCCCATGTGTTCTACCCAGAGCAGAATTCCTGCAGGATGAGCTCACCCCGCCCAGGCTAACAGCACAGCAGGCACCTGCTCCTCCCTGCCATGCTCCAAAGGCACCTGCTGTAATTGTTGTCCTGGAACATGGTGTCCTGACCAGGATGGGATATAGGTAAGGAGGAGGAAGAACAGCACTCTGCACACTTGCATCATTCTTCCACTTAATCTTTATAATAGTTGGGTGCCGCGGCTCATGCCTGTAATCTCGGCAACTCGGGAGGCTGAGGCAGGAGGATCTTTTGAGGCCAGGAGTTCGAGACCACCTTGGGCAATATAGTGAGACCTTGTCTCTGCAAAATAAAGAAATTAGCTGGGCGTGGTGGTGCACACCGATAGTCCCCGCTACTCTACTCAGGAGGCTGAGGCAGGAGGATCCCTTGAGCCCAGGAGTGAGAGGCTCAAGTAAGGAGGCTGCACTAAGCTATGATTGCCCCATTGCACTCCAGCCTGGGTGACACAGTAAGACTCTGTCTCTAAATAAAATAATAAAAATTAAAAAAAACTTGTTTTAATTCTTATAATAGTTTCACCAGTTTACGGAAAAGGAAAATGAAGTCTGAAAATGACTTATTCAAGGTCCTATAACATATAGGTGGCAAAACCAGGGCACAAAGGCAAATCCAACTCCAAACCTGCCCCCTAACCACTAAGATCTCAAATCTGGCATTCACCAATTCACGTCCACCTGGCTGGCCCTTCCTCCTCTTCCAAATGGGGGCTTGAGCCCAGCCTAAAGAGAGCCTCAAATTCCTTTAGCGAGTTCACAGGCTCTCTCTGGAGCAAACCGTCCCACCCATCCCCACCTTGGCAGGCCTGGACTCCCAGGGCTCTTCTCTAACACGTAGCCTGGGCAGTGCCACCTACTCGAAATCCTTTGCTGAGAGGAGATTCCCCCCACCCCTGAGCCATCCCATGTTATCGACCTCATCCCTCTTTCCTTCTTTCTGTGAGCGGGGGTGACTTCTACCAGACCAGAGGCCTGAGGTCTCCAATACCCTGCCAGGTGGCATCTGGGGCCTCACAGCCCTTCCTGGGGAGGCCTAATGTGCCCACGCCCCTCGGAATATTTGCCACTTGGCAGGACCGGGTGACCCAGTTTCCCCAGCAGGGAGGCTCAGCTAGCAGGCTGCACAGCACTTGGCATCTGCATGTCTCTCCTGCCCTCTGCCGGTCGGTCGCCGGGCAGGAAGCTCGCCCGTGGGGGCAGTCCCACGCTGGGTCCGCTGCGGGAATTGACTCTCAGCCCTGTAAATGTTTGCCGAATTAACTGAGTGAATGAGTGGATTGTGTACAGTTCTAGGCTCTGGGGCCCAAAGTGGCCGAAGAGACAGGGAGTGCCCTTGGCAAATCAGTGAATTTGGCCGAGCTGGGCCTGGGCTCCCAATCTGCCTCCCCCTTTGCAGTCCTTCCCACCTCCCTGCAGGACCCTCCCCTCCCCTCCCTCACAGCATGTTGCCTTCCTGGGCTGAACTAGACTTTCCCAGGCACAGGTCAACTAGTGTCATCACCACCTGCCTCATTACAGTTCCACCTACCATGTTCCCATTGAGTGGTCTCAAGTCCCTGCTTGAATGCCTCCAGTGACAGGGCACTCATTATCTATCAAGTAGCCGTTTCCACTTTCTGAGGGGTATTATCAAAAGAATGCACTTTCTTTTTTCTTCACACTACATCTGTCCCTGACACTTCCACTCAGAGGCCCAGTTCTTGCCTCTTGGGTGGGTGATTGATTACTCAGAGGTCTGACCTGTCTACCCTGTGACAGCCTTTCAGCTCCTTGAAGACAGCAGTCACATACTTGGGACTTCTCTTCCCTCTGAACATGCTGAGCTCTCTACTTCCTGAGAGACTTATCTTAATATGGGGTCTTAAAATCCAAGAAGTCTGAAAGACTAAGAAAATGAATCTCCAGTGGTGGAATTGTAAAAGATGAAGGCGTTTTTAGTCTGAAGGCCTTGTGAAAGGCAACTATTTACCTACTCTTAGGAGAAGCCCTAAATAACAAAATGGGATCATTCTTTAATGACCATTTGCACAGTGTTTTAGATTTAGAATTTATAAAGCTCCTTCATAAGCACTATCTCAGCAAGTGAAAGTGTTTTCATTACAATTTCAGGGGTGAGGAAAGTGAAGCCTCAGGGAGGAAAAATGCTTTGTTGGTGACCATACAGGAAGCAAGAGATAGCTGGCACTCAGATCTGCCCTTCTCACATCTGCCATTCTCTCTACAAAATTATCGCGGCTTGTGCCTCTTGAGAATATGAAAAGAAAATAAGGCAGAGAACAAGTATTGAGCACTTACTGTATGCCAGACACTGTTCTAAGGGCTTAATATGTCTTAACTTAATGTTAGAAATGACCATGTAAGGTATGTTCTATTGTCATTATTATTCTCACCTTCCTTTTCAGAGTCAGTAAGTCCAAAATCCAGCACACTGACCCTGCGGTTCAGCTCCAGAACTGACTCCTAGCTGCGCCACCACAGCTCCTATGCTTGCTGAGCTTAAGCACACATCTTTGCTTCTCTTCTTGAGTCTCATTTGCCTGACCAATGATGCTGCGGAGAAAGTTGAAGGAGAGTTCCCCAGGGGTGGCAGTGGGAGACCTTCCTTCAAAGGCAGCGTGGTGTGATGGTCAAGAGCCCAGAGGCTAGTTCAAATTCTGGCTCTGCCACCTTCCAGCTGAGTCACCTTGGCAAAGTTCAACCTCTCTCCCTGCCTCAGTTTCACTCTCTATATAATGGGGGTATTGCTAGCACCTACCTCATTGGGTTTCTGTGAATTATGAGTTAACATTTTTGTAAAGTGCTTAGAGAAGTGAATTTTTATTATTAAATTTGGACCTTGGGCTGTTTGAGGTGACTGGGGAAAAGTCTGGAGGGCAGGTCAAAGCAGGGGCCATCCTGTGGGAACATGGAGGGAAAGAGTCCTGGAGCCCAGATGAAGAATGGGCTTGGGGGAGGTGGGGCTGGAGGAGAGAGGAACTGATGGAGGACCTAAATGGCTTTTGGTGGGACCTGACCTTTTTGTGGAGTCTCAGTTTCTCTGGATTAAAAGGATCTTGGGTCATTTAATCCAACCAGGCCATGGAGCTGGCAGGAATCTCCAGTCTCAGCCAGAGGCCCTAAAAGACCAAGAATCCCCTGCTTCCTAAGACCAAGGACACACTGCATTAAAATAAGTGACGTTTGAGGGGCTGGAGTTGAGGGAGGTTCTCTTTGGCCTCTTGAAGAAACTTGACAGCAGGGATATAGGGTCCAGAAGCCTTTACACCTGACCTAAATTTGGTTTCATATTCTGTTCTCAGGAACAATACAAATCTGCAGAACTGTATGAGTTCCAAGCTGATGGCACATTGATAATGATAGCTAACATTTATGAGGGATCCTCATGCACTAGACACAATTCTGAGCACTCACTTGTATTAACACATTTAATTTTTACATCATTGCTTTAATGGCATTAGCCCCACTTACCTAGGAGGAAATGGACACACTGAGAGGTTAAAACACTTGGCCATCATCACGCAGCAAGTTGTGATTCAAGTCAGAGGGTGAGAACCAGATCCTCTGGCTCCAGGACCAGTATTCTTAACCACAATGGAAAGCCAGTCATTACTTTCATTTAAAAAACAATTGAAATCATGCATTTAAAAATCTTAATTTTGTCTGACTATTTAACTGGCTCTTTAGAGGTTTTAGAGAAGCAGGTGTCTCTCATAGCTTATAGCAGCATTTTCTCAGAACCAAGTGGGGTCATCAGTAGTATCTTGCATTCCTCCAGCAGGTAGCTGGGTGCTTGTTCAGTGCTAGATGTTAGGCCCTGGGGATGTTGCGCAGAGTGACACAGAGTGACACAGATGCAGGAATGCCCCGATAGAGTTCTACAATCTGGTGAGGGAAAGATACTGGTCAAATGGTCACACCAATATATGATCCACAGTGCCCTGAGTACTCAGAAGGAAAAGCCCGGAATGCTCGGAGAGTACGTGATGGGCAGCAGAAACTGCCCTAGGCAGAGGTGTAGCAGGGGAGGAGGGAGGACATGGGTCGGGGGAAATTTTGCCTTCACATATGTAAATGAAAGTTTTTCTCATGAAAGAATATCTTTTTCTAAGGTTATTTCTGCATTAGTGTAAATAATAAACACGGACTCAAACTTTGCTCAGGGGTTCAATACTTAGACACAGAAAAGCTTCATCAAGAATCTTCTGAGACTGCATAGTCCTTGAATTAAGAGGTGAAAAACACTTCTCTGGTGTCCAGAGTGAGCTGGCATGAGGAATCTTCATTGATTCCAGGTCCTCCCATTGCCATGCCTTCCTTTATAGAAATGACAATTCCTACGCATTTATGGCACACTCCAGTATTTAGCAGCAGAGTGATGTTAGGAGCCTTGGCTCTGGAGTCAGACTGACACACGGGGTAAGTTACATAATTCCGTAGGCCTCAGTTTCTACTCTATCAAATGGGTTAATAGTAGCATTTGCTTTCAGGTTAATGTGAGACACAAATGAGATAACACATAGGAAGCATCTGAGAATCATGCTGGACACAGCAAGTGTTCAACCAATGTTAGTTTGTATAGCCTCCAACTTTGGCCATGAAAAGTCAGGGCAGTGACATGAGTCTGTATGTATCTCAAGATATAACATGGAATTTCATTTTTTGCTATGTAAACTATTGCTTAAGTTGTTTCCATACCTTGGTTTCCTTCTTTTCTTCTTTTCCTATTTACCTATCTATTTACATCATTTAACTCTATAACCTTCAGAGAAAAAGGTCACACTACATAAAATTGCTTGGTGTTTCCTATATGAAAAGAGGAGAATCAATATGGAAATTGAATTCTGTTCAGCATTCCCAATGGTTATTTATAAAATTTACCCAGAGGTAAATTTCAGAACTCTAAACATAAAAATCACGTAGAAATTTCCATTTAGGGAGCCCCGAGTGCTTTATTTTTAAGGTATTATTATGATTGTGGAAGCTGTTGTTAAATTTCAGACACTGTGGGGTGGCAGGAAAACCCCCAGGTGAATTTTGCCCACAATCCTTCTGGGGCCCAGGGGAGGAGAGGCCCATGAGTGGCCTTCAGAGACCAACCACACACTGAGGCTGCCTGGGGAGGGCGGTTGGGGGTGAGTGGTGTGGCTCCCGGCAGTGCACTTCAGAAATGCCTTTCCCTCTCCCCAGAGGAGCGATCAATCTATAAAGGGAAAGTTGATCCTATGGGGGATTCCTGCCTAGGTGTGCCCTGGGTGTATCAGGGTTCTGATCCTCTGAGGGCAGGAAAATAGCTCCTGCTCCCACAGTCTCTAAGAGAATACACTACCACTTAATTCTCACCCTCAACAATGGCTGGAATGCTGCCTCTCCAGGCAAAAATAACTGTTCACCACAATCATACTTGGCATTTGGGCAACATTTTATAGCCACTAATTAGTTAAATGCATGCAGCACCTTGTGAGACCAAGAAGGATCCTGGCTCTGCTTTGTTGAGGGGAAAGATGAGGTGGGCAGTAGGACCTCAGGTACAGCCTGAGTCGGAGGCCCTGCTCCTGCCCCTAGACCAGGCACAGCAAGCTCCGGGCAGCAGCGGAAATGGGTTTTAGCTTTCTATTCTCTCAGAAAACAATGAGATGATGGTTCCCTAAACCATTTCTTCTGCTACAGTAGTGGAAATACGCTCTGAGCAATCTCTACATCAGTCAGAAGCCCTGGTTAACTGATTGCCAAGCACCTCTTGAGCTCCAACTGTAAATAAATATGCATTAATACTTCTACCTGTGCTAAACATCATGGGAGAAACGCACGCTTCTGTTCCTTCCCTCAAGGAGCACATAACCTAGCTGGGCCGGAGTGAGGCAAAATAACATACATGAAATAATCAAAGGGTAAGTTAAAGTGGAAAGAGTGACGTGCAATGGAGTTTACTGAAGATGGAATGAAGGAAAAACTTGTTGCTGGGAGTGCTGTGAATGGACAACCTGCAGTTGTCAGCTGCTCAGGGATTTCCTCAGCTGCAGAGAATGCCTTGCCCAAGCTCATGCTCCTTTCCACCATGGCCCATCTAATGACTGGAAAATGCAGAAATATAAAGGCTCAGTTATCTCAGCCTATGTTGGGACAACTCTGAAGGGTTGTCCCCATGAGGTTGGCTGAGGCTGTTGTTGGGTCTGTATTGCAGCTCTACCTTTTCTCCTTCCTTATTCTGGACCCTTCCCTTTCCTTCTCAAAGTCACTCCTTAAGAAGCATACCTTGCATGCTGAGCTTTGCCTCAGAGTTCACTTTCCAGGGAACCCAATAGTAGAAAGTTAGATAAGTGGACTTCCATTAGGGGCCCACTCCAGAAAGTGGGATGCTGGATTTGGAAAAGATTAATCAGGCTTGGGTCTGTAAAATGGGTGGGAGCAAGGGAGAGGATGGAGGCAAGAAGATCAGCTGGGAGGCCAAGAGATGAGGAGGGGCTGGACCAGGGTGATGGCAGGGGATGAAGAGAATCCATGAGCCAATGTAAAGGAAGAAGAAAAGATAGGACATGGTAGCAGATTATTTTCAGAGAAAAGTCAAAGATAAAAAGGTTTCAGTCTATTTTTAAAAGTTAT
Source organism: Indri indri (assembly GCA_004363605.1). Taxonomy (NCBI): domain Eukaryota; kingdom Metazoa; phylum Chordata; class Mammalia; order Primates; family Indriidae; genus Indri; species Indri indri. The sequence goes on along the minus strand of RJWJ010010581.1, from coordinate 32,485 downwards.
TGCGTTACCAAAATAATCTTATTATTAGGATGGAGGGTTGTTGTGATAAATGCTGTTTTAGACTTGAATTTGAGTTGACAATAAGACTTCAAAGAGGAGATATCTTGTGGGCAGTTGTGTATATAAAAGAAGTCAGTTTGGGAGCATATCAGATTTGTATTTGAATTTTCCAAAGATGGCCACAATATCTCCCATCCCACATGCTCTTCTACATTGTGAACTGGCCACTGCCTTCATCAAGAAGTGTAATATAATTCCCCTTCCCTTGAACTTGGACAGTTTTTCACTGCTTCAGCTATTAATAATAGAGTATAGTAGAAGAGATGTGTGATTTCTCAGGCTAAGTCAGAAAAAGCCATGAAACTTCTGCCTGGTTCTTTTGAAATGAAACCATATGCCATGTAAGAAGTCTGACCACCCTCAGGCTACTCTGCTGGAGAGGCCATGTGTAGCAGATAAGAGTTGGGATCAACTGCCAATCATGTGAGTGAACCACCTTGGATATTCAGCCCAGATGAGATGACTAAAGCCCCAGCCAACATCTGACTGCAACAATGTGGCAGACCTCAAGTATGAACCACCCAGCAGAGCCCTGCTCAGATTCCTGACCCACAGTTGTTTTAAGCCACTAAGCACTGGGGCAAATTTGTTGTATAGCAACAGTAAGGGTAAAAGGGTCATTAGCAGAGAGGAGAATAGAACCTCATCATTGTGTCCTGCACAATAACCTCCTATTCTGCAGTCTTGCTCTACCTCCCACCCCTCCCTCACCTGCCCTCCCCCATCACCATCTACCTTCCACATAGCTCCCAGGGATCCTTCTTAAGTACTTCCCAGCTAATCTGATCAAATCACTCCCTTCTTGAAAATCTTCCATGGTTTCAAATTGCCTGCAAAGGTCCTCAGATTTCAGTATACATTATACGCGATGGTTAATCATGTGTGCCAACTTAAATGTACCCAGGCATTTGGTCAAACATGATTCCAGGTAGGTCTGTGAAGGTGTTTCTGTATGATATTGACATTTGAGTTGGTAGACTAAGTATAGCAGATTGCTCTCCCTGATGTGGGTGGGCCTCATCCAATCAGTTGAAGACCTCAATACAACAAAAAGGCTGAGTAAGAGGGAACTCCTCCTCCTAACTGTTTGAGCTGGGATGTTGGTCTTTTCCTGTGTTCAGACTTGAACTAAAAAACTGGTTCTTCTTGGGTCTCAAGCCTACTGGCTTTCAGAGTGAAACTAACATCATGGGCTCTCCTGGGTCTCAAGCTTGCTGACTGCAGATCTTGGGAACCCTCAGCCTCCATAATAGCAGAAGCCAATTCCTTATAATAAATTACACATGTACACAACCATGAGCTGAATTGCAACGTTTCGGTCAACAATGAACTACGTATATTATCAGGTCCCATAAGATTAAAATACTGTCTTTTTACTGTGCCCTTTTTGTTTAGATACACAAATACATTGTGTTACAATTGCCTACAGTATTCAGTATAGTAACATGCTATAAAGATTTGTATCCCAGGAGCAATAAGCTATACCATACAGCCTATGTGTGTAGTAGGTTATACCATTTAGGTTTGTGTAAGTACACACAATGATGAAATCGCTTAAGGACAATTTTTCAGAACATATTCCCATAGTTAAGTGATGCATGACTGTGTATATATGTATATATACATATATGCATATATGTGTGTATGTGTGTACATATACATATATAGACAAAATATATCTCCTATTGGCTGTTTCTCTGGTTTCTCCGGAGAACCCTGACTAATACAGGTGGGGTCCAGGAATTTACTTTTTAAAACAAGATCCCCAGGTAATTTTGATTTTGATTCTGACACTGGTCGACAAACATCAACCTATAGAATACAGTCTTTTACAATCCAATATTCTATTCCTTCTTTTGTTAAACACAAAAAACACGTCATCACCCTCAAGAGCACAATGGTTTTGCAGAACCTCCGTACCTTCTATATTTATCAGCCAGCTTTCCTAGTTTGCTTTAATTTCTGTGATTTGTATTATGAAAACAATTTTATTCTCATTCTTGATAAGTGGATAAAATCAAATCTATAAATTAATATTTTATATTATGTGGTTTTAAATATGCACATGCATAAAATTTATAAATTAAATAGTAACAGTAGGAAAAAAACATATTTTTCAGAAAAATGTTATTTCCATCACTACCCTCCCTTCCAAGTCCCCAAAGAATCAAATACTCTGCCCCGCTGTGTTGGAAACTACTACTTTAGCCAGAGAGGGCTCCTTAAAAATCCCATTTGTGCTATTGTTTCTGCCTGGAAGGTGTTTTGTTCCTTTGATAAATATTTACTGAAAATTTAGCACATGCTAGGCACAATAGTATGCAACATACCCCTTCCCACATAGAGATGTAACTGATTCTTTCTCTGAGGGCTACAGGTCCTGAGTGCACAATTCTATAACAGCCTCACCGCTCCATGATAAAGTTAACTGTCTCCTTCCCTGGACTGCAGCTTCTTAGGTCAGGGACTACATCTTGTTCATCTCTGTATGCCAGTCAGTGGCACAGGGCCTGATTTCCAGTATGAACTCAATTAATGTTGATGAATGAGTTAATAAACCGATGATGATAGCCCAGTGTCTGGCACATCACAGATGATCAATAAATACTGGTCGAAATAAAATTCAATTGAAAGCGCAGGTCACAGAAACAAGGGCAGAATTTCAAGAAGGAGAGGTTTGTAAACACTGTCAAAAAGATACCAAAAGATCAAGAAGAGTGAGCACTGGGGGAAAAAAAGAAAAAGAAAACACTGAATTTGATGAAACAGAAGTTAATGTTAAATCCTAGAATTAATAGCAATTGACAAAATGCTTATCACAAAACCAACAAGTGAAGATCAGTAATTACCCTGAGAATATTTGTGGTACCTCTTTAAATTCAATTACTGGGTAAGTTCCTTTGAACTGCAGGTTAGTTATGTCTGCTACATCCTTCACTACCTAGCCAGTTAAAATGCCTGCACATTGGCTATCAACATTTAAAGATCTTCCACTCACACTTGAATTTTGGATTTAACCATACAATTGCCATTTCTGTGAAATGAAGGGACTAAGGTGTTATTACCCCAGATACTTTCTCCCTCCATTCATTCACCAAACAAGTATTTATTGTGTTACATACTGTGCTGAGTAGAGTCCATTCTTTAGCTAATGGTGCAACTTTCTATTTGTAGAGCTTGTTTGTGCTTGTGGCTCCATTTTTGAAATCTTAAATCCTAGACTTGCCTGGATTTCCAGGGCAGCTACTCCTGGGAAATTCCTCTTAGGAAACATTTAGAAAACTCTTCCTGCTATTTGCTGCTTCTAGAAATAGCACTAGCATGGGAATCCAGGGAATCCCCTTGAGTAGAAATGCAGCCCAGAGTATGTCCTGGGGAACCCTGGTTTACATCCTGTGGTCAAATCAGTTGAGGACTTCTTTACTGCAGGATTTGCCAGTCTTTTTGTAAGGGTGGAGAGCTCACTAGGCGCTCACGACATGGGTAGAGAAAGAATCCTCACACAAAGATTAAGATATAAAGAAGAAAAAGTTTATTTTACTTTCTTGAGAAAGAAAGAACAGGAAAGAAAGAGAAAAGGGAAATGGCATGATACTGAAAGTAGGGAGGGGTGTCAGCAGCTGAGGAAAAGTGGCTCAGTCTTTTAAAGGGTAAAAATGGCCTTTTTTTTTTACTTTGCTGCAGAGTGATAACAGGAGGCAGCAGGGTGCCTTTTCTTCCTTTTTTTTCTGTTCTGGAGACTCTCTTATCTCTGGAATGTAGTCAGGCTGGTCTGATGAATGTAAAGGAGAATTTATACTTTTCTTTTGTCTGCTCACCTCCTTTTAGTTGCAGTGTAAACACTCTCAGCAGGTAATTAGTTAAGCTTAAAAGACAGGTAATTACACTGCTGGTGGGACTGCAGACTAGTACAACCTCTATGGAAAGTAATATGGAGATATCACAAAGAACTAAAAATAGAAATACCATTTGATCCAGCAATTTCACTACTAGGCATCTACCCAAAGGAAAAAAGTCATTTTATAATAAAGACATCTGCACTCGAATGTTTATGGCAGCACAATTGACAATTGCAAAGACGTGGAAACAACCCAAGTGCCCGTCAATACATGGGTGGATTAATAAAATGTGGCATATGTATACTATGGAGTACTACTCAACCATAAAAAACAAGGGTGAACTAGGACCTCTTGTATTATCCTGGACAGAGCTGGAGCCCATTCTTTGATGTCAAGTACCACAAGAATGGAAAAACAAGAACCACATGTACTCACCATCAAGTTGGTACTAACTGATCAACACTTAGATACACAAATGGAAGCAATATTCACTGGGTGCTGGGCAGGTGGGAGGGGGTGGAGAGGATGGGTAAATTCATAAATAGTGGGTGTGGTGTGCACTGTCTGGGGGATGGGCACCCTTACAGCTCTGGTATGGGGGATGCAAAGGCAATATATGTAATCAAAATGTTTGTACCCCCCTAATATTCTGAAATTTAAAAACAAAGAAAAAAGAAAAGGAAAAAAAAGGAAAAGACAGGTAATTAATCTTGAAAACAGTGATAGAGGGACATTAAGGTAAGGTCCCCTTTGGTCAATCTTGTAGACAGCGAGTTACATAGTTATTTTCTCTGTTAGATAATTCATTAGCAAAGCCATCCTTTCACTTTTGTCTGCAAAGATTCATGGGTGTAGGGATGGAGGCTTGGGTAACATGGTACAAAGCGTTTTCCAAACTCATTTAACTTTTTTTCTTGGGTTCCTTTTAAAGGATATTGGGAAATATTGCCACAGATTATGTTCATTCATTTACTCAACAAAAGTTTGTGCATGCCAATTATATGCCTGGCAGTGTGCTGAGAACTGTGGTAGAAAGGTGACTAACCAGACATACAGGCCTGTCCTTATGACGACTTGGGGGGAGATAGACATGAATCAAATGCACTAAACTGTAAGTCAAATAACCACAACAAAGGTAAAACTGTAATTCTGAAGGTGCATTGAAGAAGAGGCCAAATGAGAACCTATAACAGGGGGCTTCAGTCTGGTCAGGGAAAGCTGCCCTCAGGAGGTGAACTGGAGCTGATCTGAAGCATGAGCAGGAGTTCACGTGTGGAGGACGGTGGAGAAGAGCACTTGCTCCTAGATGGGAGGGAGTTTAGTGTGGGATAGAAAGAAAAGCCAGTGGAAGGATGCAGAACAAGATGAGGCTAGAATGGTAGGAAAGACTATGCCATATAGGGCCTTATAGGCCATCTTGGGAATTTTTGTCTTTATCTGAGGAGCAATGGAGCCATCAGATCTGTGTTTTGGAAAGATCATTCAAACTGCAGAGCGGAAAACTGATTGGAGGTGGACCAGAGGTGAATCTAGGTAAGCTGTTTAGAAGGCCATTAAAGTGGTTCAGGATGATGGTAACTTCTTGGCCCATGATGATGGTGGTGGAAGAGATGCTGAAAATAATTCATTCTCATGGGTCAAGGTCAAGTATCTCTTCTCATATAAAGCAGCTGACCTCACCCAGAGCTGGCTTTGTCTTATAGATACCCATCTACTTCACCAAAAATCTCCCGTTCATAAGTGAAGGATTGGGGGTGGGGTGAGGAAGGGAGTGGTCTGCTCTCACCTCAATTCATTCAAACAAAGCATTGTGTAGAAATGCTTTGAATGAATTGTTTTGGAAGGCTGGATTTCCTCAAAGCTGGTCTCTTCTAGCTAATAGTGGGCTCACAGAGATAACTTGTGAGATCTCAGAAGTTGATTGCATTTGTGTAACAGACTGTGTTAAACACCCCAGAAAATACTGTGTCTACCACTTTTGGTCCAGCTGAAACACGGTTGGTGACAGAAGCACTCATATTCCATCAACTCCATAACGATATCAGTTTTTATAGGTGGTGAAACGTGAGATGTGGGAGATAGGGAGACTACATAGAAGATACCCTCACGAACTCTTTAAATTGGAATTTCCAACAGACACTAAGAATAGCAAGATGATTTTGCCTAATACCCAACGAAGAGCCACAAATCAGCCTTTTCCTGTCCCTGACTTTAGAAGCTTTGTCCAGTGAGAGTCCCTGAATCCCCACCTCCTTTGCAAGACACCTAAGTTTTGCCTCTAAACTCCCTATAATCAAATGAAATATTAAATACTCTCTTGTGATTGCTATAAATTATTGAGGTTAAAGCAGCATTCTTAAAGCAGACAAATATTAACATAGTCACTATATATTTCCCCATTACCTTTAGTGACCTGTGGAATTGTCTGAACCACTTGTTAGCAAATTTTCCCTGTTAAAGTATTGTGCCTGTTCACAGCAAAGAAGGGGAGAATGGCAACCAGTATTGTCACCCATAATATGTATGGATGACTTAAATCAAATGCTTTTCTGGTTGGGGGGGACCCTCCATGGTATTATTCTTCTTAAATATTTACAAAATATATTAGATCTCTAAGCCTCGGTTTCTTTATCTGAAAAAAGGGGGATTATAGGCCTACCTATCTCTTGGAATTGTTGTGAGGGTAAAGTAAGTTAATGTGAGGAAAGTTTTAGCAGAGTGCCTGACATGTAGAATGTGCTCACTAAAGGCTGGCTTTTATTTTTGTTATCTATTGGTGAATAAATCATGTAACAGGATTTATTTGTTCACATTTGTACTTGTGGGAAGGAGAGGCTGCTGCTGAAGAGCCAGGTTATTTCTAACAACCTGGTCACAAGGGATACAGCGGAAAGTGTCCCATGGTGGCAGTCTGTGGATCTGAGTTCTGTTCCATGCCTTGCAAATTATGTGCCAAATTGGAAAAGTCACAGAACATAGAGTTACAGAATTTATGGGGGTAGATTCTGTCTTTAGGACTTCAGAATGGTGCTACTGCTCCTTTCCTGTTGACTCTATTGCCTCCTTTAAAAACAAAGCAGACAAATAAATATCACCACCACCAGTAACTGTAATTAGCCTTAGTTTCCTAATCTGCAATTATGATAATCATATTAACTCCTATGATTATGAGAACCAAATTAGATAATGTAAGTGAAATCATGAAATGACATGTTTTAGTTGAATCCTACTAAGTACCATGAGCTTTACATGCATTGTGCCATGCAATTCGGCCAGTGGATAGTTGTAGAAGAAACTGCTAGTTGAGCCCAATGTCTGCTCTCTCCCCCTTTTCCTTAGAAATAAGACCTCTCTGCTTTTCAGCTGGGCTAAAATAAATTAAAAAAATACACCTCCCAAGGCTCTCTTGCAGCTAAAGTGTGACCAGTATCTCCATCTTGGCTTATGAGATATAAGTGGAATGCTGCTCTTCTCTTCTTCCCTGTCGGCTGACTGGAATGCTTATAATGGCTGGAACGCTTATAATGGCTGGAACTTGAGAAGCCATATCAGAAGCATAAGAATTGCAAAGCAACAAAAGAGAAGAAAATGATCCATTCCTTGAAAGTTTTCTGAATGATTTAGAGGAAGTTAGAGATAGCTCTTTACCTTTAAATATTTTAGCATATGTCTCTGATATCAAAGGCATTTTCTTAATAACCATAGTATAATGATCAAAATCAGGAACTATAACATTAACAGATTACTATTAATTCACAATACATATTCAAATTTCATTAATTATCCCAGCACAGGTTGAGCATTCCTGATCCAAAAATATGAAATTCAAAGTACTCCAAAACCCTAAACTTTTTGAGTGCCAACATGATGCTACAAATGGAAAATTCCACACTTAAGTACTCAACACAAATTTTGTTTCATGCACAAAATTACTTAAAATATTGTATAAAATTATCTTTCAGCTATTAGGTATATATAAAACATAAATGAATTTTGAGCTTAGATCTGGGTCCCATGCCCAAGATATCCCATTATGTATATACAAATATTCCAAAATCTGAAAAAAATCCAAAATTCAACACACTTCTGGTCCCAAGCATTTCAGATAAGGGATGCTCAACTTGTTTTGTCCTTTATGGCTTCTTTGCTCATCTAGGATATAATGTAGCATCATGCATTGATTTTATTGACATGTCTATTTAGTTTCTTTTACTTTGGAAGAAATTCAACATCTATTTATGATTAAAAACTTGTTAGCAAACTAGGAATAAAGTGAATTTCCTTAATATATGGGTAATAGAAAACATGAAATAAACATCATTTTAAATGGAGAAACATTAAAAGCATTCCCTTTAAAATTAAGCATAAGCCTGGCACAGTGGCTCACTCCTATAATCCCAACACTTCGACAGGCCAAGGCAGGAGGATCTCCTGAGACCAGAAGTTCAACGTTACAGTGAGCTATTATTATCTGGCTACTGCATTCCAGCCTGAGCTACCGAGATGAGAACTCATCTCTAAAAAAATGAAAAATAAAAAATAAAAAATAAACTAAATTAATAATATAAGAGTGCTCATTATCATTCTTTCTATTTAACATTATATCAAAGATTCTAGTTAGCACACTAAGACCAGGAAAAAAAACCATAAGGATTCAAAAGGAAGAAATACTCTTATTATTTATAGATGATATTATTGTCTACATAGAAATCTAAAAAGGATCTATACACTAAATCAGTATAAATAATAGAAAAATTTATCAACTGGCTGCATTTTGAATCACTGACAACAGACAAATAAAAAGCGTAACTGAAGAAAAAAGACACTATTAACAACAGTAACGAACCATAATAAGAGACATGCAAGAGTACTGATAAAAGCATAAAAACTTTGCTGAAGGAAATTAAATAAGACAATTAGATAGAAACACATTACTATTCACTGAGAGGAAGACTTTTTATAAGGAAAAAGACTTTTTTAAATAATACTTTGTAAAAAGGAAGGCTTTTTTTAATTTATAAGAAAGAATAAAAGTTTAATAAAGGCAAATACTGGTGGCAGGGTTGGAGGAAGTGATGAGGATTCCTTAGACAACATACAAAAAGTGCTAGTCACGAAAGGTTGAAAAATTCAATCTTATTTAAATTAAGAACTTCTATGTATTAAAAATCAGCTTAAATTAAGTGAAAAAATAAGCCACAACTAGAAAAAGATATTTGCCATACATATATCCCACAAATAGAATCGAGAATATATGGAAAACTCCTACATATACAAGAAAGATACAACTTAATAGATGACCAAAAGACATGAATAGTTCATAGATGAAGAAACATATATGGGCAGTAAACTTATAAAGAGATATGCAAATTTACTAGTAATCATGGAAATAAAACATCAAAACCATAGTGAGATTCTGTATTTACACCATTTGTTTGGTTAAAAAAAATGTATAAAATGCCAGTGACATGGATCAATAGATCTATTATACTTTGCTGGTGAGATTGTAAATTGCTAAAAACCACTTTAGGAAACAATTTGACATTATCTTGTTAAATTGAACATTCAGCATAACCTTTAATCCAGTAATTCCACTCCGAGGTATCCCTCACCCTCCACCTCTCCTATGCCACACAAATTCTTCCATGTATGCCTCAGGGCACATGAATAAGAATCTTCATAGTTGCACTGCTCATAATGGCACAAAAAGTAGAAATTATTTATATGCCCATCAAAGAAAGAACATATATATACAAATGATGGTCTATTCAATATAATGGAGATTTTACAGCAATGTAAATAAACTATGTATAAGCTATGTATGACAGCATGGAAGAATCATAGTGATACATAGTAATATACTGAATGAAAAATGCAAATCTCAGATTACATGTACATAAAACTATAGTATGTTATTCAAACATAAGTCCATACATAATGTTAAAAACAAGTGAAACTAAAATAATATCATTTTAAGGTATGTGTGTGCATATGTGTGCAGGCACTCATATATACATGTACATTCTTTAAAATTCCTTTAAAAATTCTTTAAAGTCTTTAAAAAACCAAGGATTGCTAAATATTAGATTCAGGATATCTACAATGGTGGGCAGCGTACAAGACAGAGGAGTAGCATTTAGGTAGAGGTAAATTATTGGTAATTTTCTATTTCTTTGAGTGCTGGATTGAGTGCTAGGTTTATGGGTATTTACTATGTCCTTAATAAATAATGAAAAGTTGAAAGGCCCAAAGACAGACCATTGATAATTGTGTGTCATGAACTAAGGATTATAATTAAGCTAATTCTATGTACCCAAGTTCAAAGAGAAAATATTTTAGTGATAAGAAACATTTATATAGTGCTTACCAGTGCCTGACACTATTCTAAGCTTGTTGTATGTTTTTTTTTTTTAATTTTAATTATTTTTTTTCTCTTTTTAACAAGGGGCCTTCCGGCGGAGCAAGGCCTTGTTGTATGTTTTAACCCATTTAATTCTTCCAGTGAAAAGATTCTGTGATTATTCCCATTTTATAGAAAAGAAAACCAAAGTCCCAAAGAGGTTAAGAGTAACTCCTCTGAGCCCCAGAGTAGAGCTGGGATTTTATCCAGGCTGGCTGGTTCCAGAGCATGTACTTTTCTTTACTACCCTACAAGGTGTCTATATAAATGAAAGAGATAATTATATTAAGACTTAGTCATGTAGAAGTTAGAGTGCTTTCTATAATAATATTAAAGGAGGAACTATGTGTACAGCTTTGTAAGTTTACTAATAACCACTGAATTGTATACTTTAAATGGGTGAACTTTATGGTATATAAATTATATCTTAATAAAGCTGTTTTAGAAAAACCTACCAACCACAAATAAATAAGTGACTTTATAATGCAAACTGGGTCCTAAATGATTGTTTGCCATTTTAGGGATTTAATATATGTCTACGGGTAAAATACATACTTTTTATTTAAAAAAAAACTAAATAAACCTCACTGTCAAGAGACCACTCACTTTATGAAGGAAGATGAAATAGAAAATTTTCTTTCTTTTTTTTGCAAGTACTAGGAGCAGCAGAGAAGCCAGAAAATTTTAATCTACTATTATGGGTGGGAAAAATTTTCAATTCCCAGCTTTAGCCTTTTTGCATCTGCCAGGAAACCAAATGACTCTCAGCTCCCAAGATAAATTTCATATTACAATCATAATTGTCTGCATGTGTATTGAGGATACACAAACAATAAAACCTAGGAAAGAAGAGGGTTGAAAGAGGACATCTGATTGAAACATACTGATATTTTTTAACTGTGCAGTTTTATTCCATGTGTATAACTTTTGCTTTTTCCTTTTAAACCTAAAACTGATTTTAAAGGAGATGGAAAAAAGCACCTCATATATTAATAGAAAGCTAGTTGTGAGTACTGGGCTGCGTCCTCAGAGCCTTCAAGTTGTACAGCTCCAAGGGGCCAACACTGATGCCAAAAGGGGCTATGGCAGCTTTTTCTCAACCCTATCTCTTGGTTTTTGGCAGTGTACTAAAGGAGAGATTGATCAACATTACTACCATGATGCTCAGAGAATGTTGGTAGCTTAACTCTGTTTTCATGACCACTGAAAGATCCTCCTCACCCAGGTCAGCTGTCCTCACAAATCTGGCCACTGAACACAAGACTAGATGAAAATGTGGATTATACCTCAACAACTCCATCACCTACACCAAAAGAAAGGTTAAAAGTCTTGGCCCTCTAAACCACGTGTCACTTTTATATACTCTTACATATGTGCCCTCTCTAAAGCACATGTGTAAACACAGGCTGATAAAACCTAAGCAATTTCATGCTTTAAAGAACACAAAGGAAAACAAAATTAATAACTATTTTAACCACAGTATGGATCCAACATATTGTCATTATTCAGTTCTGTCATGAACATATACACATATCACAGGCTACATTTTGGCTCTGTTCCTGGCAATGGAATCTAGGCTTTTCCCATCTAACCATTAAACTTACTAGTCTTCTTGGCTTGAGCTAGGCTACCAGTCCCCCTAAGCAAGCCTTCCTACTACAGCTAGCTGTGGGCAGTAGCTTCCATCAAGCTCCCTGGTATTTCAAGTGGCAAGCCACTAAGCCTAGAATACCTCAAGCATTGCCTCGTGTACTGGTACTCGTTCAGCTCCCTGAATTCTCTCCTACAATCCCTATCATGAGGTTTGAGAAACTATGCTGATTTGGTCTATCTTTTTCTTTGATCAGTGAATCACCTAAGCAGATCAATTTAGGCCAAAAATAGTCACTCTGGAGCCTGGTTTATCTGGATTGGCTACTGCATTGAGTAAGATAATCAGATAATGGCTTAACTTCAATTTCCTTTTGCATTGTATAACTTTGAAAAAGATTAAAAACCCCTATGTAAAGCTTTTTATTTTGTGCTTTTACAAATAATGCGTTTGTGTGTTTTTATGCCCAACATCCAGATTTTTATCTTTAAATACCATTTCCCACTAAAAGGAATCAGAACTCTGTGGAGAAATGGCTGATTCTGTGTCTGGGAAATATACCAGGTAAGTCTGGAACAAAATAATGCAAAGGAGAGAGTAGGAAGAAGGACATGTATGGAACAAGACTGACATATCTAATTGTTGAAATAGGCTGTTGGGTACATGGGAGCTCTTTATAATATTCTATTTTTGTATATTTTTAACTTTTTCCATAAAAATAGTTTAAGGAAACTAAAAATAGTTATTTTTTTAATTGAAAGAGTAATAGCATGCACATGGCAAAACAAAAGCTTTCTTTTAAACATGCATACAAAGAAAAGTTAAGTTTCTCTCCCACTCCAGACCCTTAGCCTCCCTCCTCAGGACAATCCTAGTAACGATTTCCATGTTACTTTCAAGGAGTTTGCATGAAAATATAAAAAATATGTATGTACATACACATAAATAACACATAATTTTAAAAACCACAAATGGTAGCATATTATTTACACACACTATTATATGCCTTATTTTTATTTTAGTAGCCCATTTTAATACAATGAGTATGTCTACACACATTAAAATATTGTGGATTTTTATGCTTTACATATTGGGTTTCTTTCAAGTTTCTTTGATCTAATCAAGAAATAAAAGGCTCTTAACTTTAAATTCCTCAGAATTATTTACAAAAAGGATGGCTGAGGCAGAAATAAACAGGCTGCAGTCCCTAATCTTAAGTCTTCAAGTTTAGACCTGGCGCAGTGGCTCATGCCTGTAATCCTAGCACTCTGGGAGGCCAAGGCGGGAGGATGGCTTGAGCTCAGGAGTTCGAAACCAGTCTGAGCAAGAGCGAGACCCCATCTCTACTAAAAACAGAAAAAAATTAGCCGGGCGTGGTGGTACACACCCATAGTCCTAGCCACTTGGGAGACTGAGGCAAGAAAATAGCTTGAGTCCAGGAGTTTGAGGTTGCTGTGAGCTGGGCTGACACGACGGCACTCTAGCCGGGGCAACAGAGTGAGACTCTGTCTCAATTAAAAAAAAAAAAAAAATCTTCAAAACGGTTTCAGTTTTGGGGACATTATTGTTACCTTGAAATATGTCATATTTAAAAACACCTCACATCCTCTATTATAGATTGGATATTGAGAAATGTGGTTGAGGACAGGATCAATGCAAGAATCCTCATCAACTCTGCCCCTGCCCAGGCTGGGATAATAAAGAAAGCGTAACTTCTGATCAACTTGGCACTACCTCCCTTCACAGACGGTGGGCGCCAGGGCATAGGCTGTACTAGTCCAAACTCGGTGTCACCAGCACCTCGCAGAGGTGCTTTATCATGGATAGAATTAAAGTTGAGTTTCGAAGCGAACAATGATTGAAGGATCCAAACGAGGTGGACTGAGAGAAGCAACAAGGCGGCTGTACTCCAGGTTCTAATATAGACTATCTGGGACTCAGGGGGTACAAGAAGCCACACACAAAAAAGTGACATATCTGCATGGAGCGTAAATTTCACTTGAATATTTTCAGGGTGGAAGCATTACATATAAAAATAAACATAGTTATATTACTCGACAACGGAATAAAAAATCAACCGGACTCGCAAAATGAAACAGGCCACCCTAAGACACGTCCGCAGTGGCTGGACAGTTCCGGCCACGCCCGCGGGCCGCAAGGCTGCGAGCGTCGGTCACTCCCCTCAATTACCCGGGTCCTTGGCCGGGAACGGAAGCGCCCGGAGAGCCAGACTCCCGCGCAAGGGCTGCGTCTTCGCTGCGCTGCTTCCTAGCACTCGGGGTCCACCGCCCCAGAGAGTCAGAGTAACCCAGGGCTTTGTGAACCGTGAACTCCCGGCCCTGCCGGCCCCAGTGACCGCGGGTGGCACTTTCTCGGGCACAGAGGGTGGGGCTCTTTCAGGCTGTGCACGCAGCGGCCAGAGGTACTAAGATGCTGTCAGCTGTGCGCTCCGGGACGGCTTCCTGAGGAATCCGACCACCCGACAGCCATGGGCTAGCCCAGCTCTTTGTCCGGCACTGGTAGGACGGTGCGCAGACCAGAAGTTTCCGGCTCCAAGACCCGAAGCACAGCCAAGTACGCCACGGGACCAAATGTTGGAGTGGAGAACGCCGAAAGCGCAGGGAGGCGGGGCTGGCTTACGGTCACCCTCTCGCGACATCTAAGTGTTGTCGCAAAGCAAGCGCGTGTTCTAGTCTTTCACCTTCAGGCAGCCTCCTCAGTATATGGGAAGCGAATGATGGACAGTTATCTCAGCCTATCAACTTCCTTGTCAACACCCAATCAGATTCAAACTTCTTTTAGCCGCCGTAGGAGTTGGGAGAAGGGGGTCAAAAGAGGGAGCACTACCTCTCTCGCGAGATCGCGGTGAGCCGGCCTCTGAGGAAAAAACGCCAGAACGGATGGCCCAACTTCCCAAATAGTGGGTTAAAGGACAGGGTCATAAACCAATGAAAGGGATGCGGAGGTGGGATTGCTGCTTTCACCGCGCAAAAAGTACCGTTACAGGGCAGACTTTTTGTCCAATCAACGCCTCCAGACCTTGGGTCAGGTGACCGTAGAGTGCGAGGGGCGGAGCTACGGCCTGGCGCGAGAAACCGTTAAGATAGACAACGAATGTAACCAATAAGGTACTCTGACTAGGGCGTTGGGAACCCAATAACAGTGGTTGGGCGGGCGCCTTCCCGGAGCGCGGGGAGCTATAAAGACAGACAAATGGTTTTCCCAATGAGACTGTAGAAGAGAGAGCTAATAGACCAATGAGGAGTGCGGGGCGGGATCCTTTGCCGCAGCGGAGTCCAAGATGGCGGCGTGCGGTTCCGCTGTGTGAAACGAGCGCGGGGCGGCGGGTTAATCAGCTCCGCGGAGACGACCTCCAACGACCCGCAACAATGAAGGGAAAAGAGCGCTCGCCAGTGAAGGCCAAACGTTCCCGTGGTGGTGAGGACTCGATTTCCCGCGGGGAGCGGAGCAAGAAGTTAGGGGGCTCTGGTGGCAGCAATGGAAGCAGCAGCGGAAAGACCGACAGCGGCGGCGGGTCGCGGCGGAGTCTTCATCTGGACAAGTCCAGCAGCCGAGGTGGCAGCCGCGAGTATGACACTGGTGGGGGCAGCTCCAGTAGCCGCTTGCATAGTTACAGCTCCCCAAGCACCAAAAATTCCTCGGGCGGGGGCGAGTCGCGCAGCAGCTCCCGGGGTGGAGGCGGGGAGTCACGTTCCTCTGGGGCCGCCTCCTCAGCTCCTGGCGGCGGGGATGGCGGGGAATACAAGACCCTGAAGATAAGCGAGTTGGGTTCTCAGCTAAGTGACGAGGCGGTGGAGGACGGACTGTTTCACGAGTTCAAACGCTTCGGTGATGTGAGTGTCAAAATAAGCCATCTCTCGGGTTCTGGCAGCGGGGATGAGCGGGTAGCTTTTGTGAACTTCCGGCGGCCAGAGGACGCGCGGGCGGCCAAGCATGCCAGAGGCCGCCTGGTGCTCTATGACCGGCCTCTGAAGATAGAAGCTGTCTATGTGAGCCGGCGTCGCAGCCGCTCCCCTTTAGACAAAGATACTTACCCTCCGTCAGCCAGCGTGGTCGGTGCCTCAGTAGGTGGTCACCGGCACCCACCTGGGGGTGGTGGAGGCCAGAGATCACTTTCCCCTGGTGGCGCTGCCTTGGGATACAGAGACTACCGGTTGCAGCAGTTGGCTCTTGGCCGCTTGCCCCCTCCTCCTCCGCCACCATTGCCCCGAGAGCTAGAGAGAGAACGAGACTACCCGTTCTATGAGAGAGTGTGCCCAGCATACAGTCTTGAGGCAAGGGTGGGAGCTGGGGCCGGTGCCGCTCCTTTTAGAGATGTGGATGAGATTTCACCCGAAGATGATCAGCGAGCTAACCGGACGCTTTTCTTGGGCAACCTAGACATCACTGTGACGGAGAGTGATCTAAGAAGGGCTTTTGATCGTTTTGGAGTCATCACAGAAGTAGACATCAAGAGGCCTACTCGCGGCCAGACCAGTACTTATGGCTTTCTCAAGTTTGAGAACCTAGATATGTCTCACCGGGCCAAACTAGCCATGTCTGGCAAAATTATAATTCGGAATCCTATCAAAATTGGCTATGGTAAAGCTACACCCACCACCCGCCTCTGGGTGGGTGGCCTAGGACCTTGGGTGCCTCTTGCTGCCCTGGCACGCGAGTTTGACCGATTTGGCACCATACGCACCATTGACTACCGAAAAGGTGATAGCTGGGCATATATCCAGTATGAAAGCCTGGATGCAGCTCATGCTGCCTGGACCCATATGAGGGGCTTCCCACTTGGTGGCCCAGATCGACGCCTTAGAGTAGATTTTGCAGATACAGAACATCGTTACCAGCAGCAATATCTGCAGCCTCTGCCTTTGACTCATTATGAACTGGTGACAGATGCTTTTGGACATCGGGCACCAGACCCTTTGAGGGGTGCACGGGATAGGACACCACCTTTGCTCTACAGAGATCGTGATAGGGACCTTTATCCTGACTCTGATTGGGTGCCGCCCCCACCCCCAGTCCGAGAACGCAGCACTCGGACTGCAGCTACTGCTGTGCCTGCTTATGAGCCACTGGATAGCCTGGATCGCAGGCGGGATGGCTGGTCCTTGGACCGGGACAGAGGTGATCGAGATCTTCCCAGCAGCAGAGACCAGCCTAGGAAGCGAAGGCTGCCTGAGGAGAGTGGAGGACGGCATCTGGATAGGTCCCCTGAAAGCGACCGCCCACGAAAACGTCACTGTGCTCCTTCTCCTGACCGCAGTCCAGAATTGAGCAGTAGCAGGGATCGTTACAACAGCGACAACGATCGATCATCGCGTCTTCTTCTCTTGGAAAGGCCCTCTCCAATCAGAGACCGGCGAGGTAGTTTGGAGAAGAGCCAGGGTGACAAGCGAGACCGTAAAAACTCTGCATCAGCTGAACGGGATAGGAAGCACAGGACAACTGCTCCCACTGAGGGAAAAAGCCCTCTGAAAAAAGAAGACCGATCTGATGGGAGTGCACCTAGCACCAGCACTGCTTCATCTAAGCTGAAGTCTCCTTCCCAGAAGCAGGATGGGGGAACAGCCCCAGCAGCAACAGCCTCTCCCAAACTCTGTTTGGCCTGGCAAGGCATGCTTCTACTGAAGAACAGCAACTTCCCTTCTAATATGCATCTGTTGCAGGGTGACCTCCAAGTGGCTAGTAGTCTTCTTGTAGAGGGCTCAACTGGAGGCAAAGTGGCCCAGCTCAAGATCACTCAGCGTCTTCGTTTGGACCAGCCCAAGTTGGATGAAGTCACTCGACGCATCAAAGTGGCAGGGCCCAATGGTTATGCCATTCTTCTAGCTGTGCCTGGAAGTTCTGACAGCCGGTCCTCCTCTTCCTCGGCTACATCAGACACTGCCACCTCTACTCAGAGGCCGCTTAGGAACCTTGTGTCCTATTTAAAGCAAAAGCAGGCAGCCGGGGTGATCAGCCTCCCTGTGGGGGGCAACAAAGACAAGGAAAACACCGGTGTCCTTCATGCCTTCCCACCCTGTGAGTTCTCCCAGCAGTTCCTGGATTCCCCTGCCAAGGCACTGGCCAAATCTGAAGAAGATTACCTGGTCATGATCATTGTCCGTGGTGCGTCCTAAAGTCCATGTGTAACTTGTATTTACTACTTTGACATGGTTCCTGTTTTGTGATATGTAATGGGATACAGCATCAGATGAAACTTTCTTTTTAATTAGTTGTTTAGTTGCAGCTTTTTCTTTTTTATATTTTTGTAAACCTCTTTAAATAGCAGTCAGGACAGTTAAGCTATTAAGTGAAAGGGATGCCCCACAGGCAGATGGATTTGCTTTAATTAGGAGTTCCCACCCTTATGAGTAACTTTTTTCCTCTTCAGTTTTTTTTTTTTAACCTCAGCTTCAAAAAAATTCCTCAAAGTTACAAAACTAAAATTTTGAAGTCAGAATTTGGAGAAAAGAGTCCAGTGTGTAAAAATGGTAATGTCCACCTAAAAATGGCTTAATTGGTGTGTAGGTAAATAATTCTTGTACCAGAAATGTTATTTGTGTGACTAAAATTTGATCAGGGATCTCAAAAGTACATGCTGGTAAATTGTATAGCGGTGTAATTATTTTAATCAGGTATTTGAGTATTTCTCTTAGGATACAGTTTATTCCCAGAGAGTTTGTTTTAACATGCATTTTTTTTTTTTATCATTAGTTCTTGAGTTCTGTATCCCATATATGCACTTTTGGTTTGTAGCTGTAACTGTTCAGTAAAAATTGAGGACTGTGTTACAAACCATGTGTCTTATGCTTACACTAGTATGCAAGAAGTGAGTAGGTGCTTTTAAAATCAGAATTCTTTGGTCAGTTATTGGTGCGTGGTGGTGTTTTTACTGACTTTTTCAGAGAGGTGTAGCAGATACAGTTCTCATTTAATTGTGCATATTTCAAAACTAAGTGTTGATCAAAGATGAGTTTTTGTATCCATTCAAATTTCTGGTTTCAATAATAGAAAGAAGAGTTGTCTGCAGGCTCATAAGTCATCTTTTGTTTCAGCCATATCTGGATTGCAGAATTTTTTTTAAAGTCATCATAAAATACCTTTGACATGCTCCTTTAAAATTTTGCTTGTATTTTTGTATCTAAACAGTAACGGTGACATTACATTATTGAAAACGTTTTGAATTATCTTCGAAATTTCATGTTTAATGTTTTCACTGGTGTCCAACCACAGAGAATTGAAATGTCAGTGTAGGAAAGCCCTTTTTTATTGTTTTGTTTTCCCAGACACCTGTAATTAATACAAGATCACTTAACCCAGCCTCAATGTTTTTTTCCAAAGCTGAGGATGATAATGACTTTTGGTTCTCAGCACGGTTTCTGCAGCTTAATAGTGGTGGATGATTTCTTGCTTTTTGTTTTTTTACCTACTCCTCCACCCCCACTCCTAGTTTGTCAGGTCTTTAGTAAGGTCTTTATATTTTTCTTCCTTGGGTTTTTGTTTTTGTTTTTTTCCACCCCTCACACAGTTTTATCTCCCTTGATTTAAACGCTGAGGACTTCACCTAAGGCCCTTGATATTTAATTATGATTAGAAACTTTAAGACCTTCTGGATCATCGTCATGTTTCTATTCTGTGAAAGTGACTTATTTGAAGCCTGGCAGAACCCAGCTGTTTTCTTTCTGTTATCAAAGCTGGTAGTTTTGAAATAGCACCAATAATAACCCAGGGAAATGTCATATAATTTTTATATTCCATTATGACAGGTGTCTAATGCATGTCAGCACGAAAGCCTCATCACTGCTATGTCATCCCTTTGGGTTTTCACTGTGCATTTATAAGTTTGGAGGTTTTTGTTTGTTTTTAAACTGGAAAAACTAGCTATTTTGAGAGAAGGAAGGTACTAGCCTATGAGCACAAAGGTCATGGATGTGCCTTTAAGGGAAAATACCTGAAATCCTACAATTAAGACTTGATGCTTTTTGCTTTCAAAAAGCAGTGCTTGGCGTAGAGTAGACACCTGTTCGGAAACTAATGCAAGTGTAGAGTCTATGCATACATGGGCTCAAAGTACAATTTGTCACTAGATATATTTTTCCAGTTTAAATAATCTCACTAACCATTAACTTTTGAATATCTTTTGATAAGATGGTTGGACAAATGATTTTGCTCTTTTGGAGAGTGAAGTTCATGACATCTAATTTTACGATAATCCAAAATATGTGTGGTTTTTCCCTTTTTTCTTTTCCTTTTTTTTAAGTTGGTGTGACAGCTTACTGAAGAATACTGCGGTTTTTGCTCCATGTTTGTTTGAATCTTTATCTGACATTGCTGCATTTGTTAGATCTGGGCAATTTGTGCTTCAATGTTTTTGAAACAATGGCTTGTTACCATTTCTAAATGTATGTATTATAAAAAACTAATTATGTTTAGTTTGGTGCTTACCTACAGAGTGCCATCGTCCAGATGAATCTCTTATATGTGTTGCCCATTCTATTGTGCAGGTTCATAATATCCATAAAGTATCTACTTAAACCTTGAGAATTTGAATGAAAGCAAAAGTCTAAAACTGGTTCTAATTCTCATTAGCCAGAATCCCAACATTGGGTGTTCTTTGTAACAACCAATTTTTTTCTATCTTTTCTCTTTAATTATTTTAATATAGTTGATTTTTCTGGAACATAGTTAAAAATGAATGGAAAGAAAATTTCTTCGGTATGTCATTTAATGACTTATTAAGTATTATTGGTAAAAACAAGATAATTAAGACTTTTAGATCACAACTTTCAAAGTTTATGGAAAAGTAAGCAATCACTCAGCACCTAGCCAATAAATAGTTCTACTTAATTTTTTGGTATTTTGTTGATTGTAACTGGGATTCCTATAAAGAATTTTCCACATGGAAGTTTAAATTCCTGGTTTAAGGTGTGTACTTTTACTCTCAACTGAGAGTGGATAGAGTTTTTCTTTAACGATTACATCTTAAAATGTCCTCCTGGCTGGCATAAGCTTTTGTCACATTTTGAAGGTAAAATATACTCTGGCCCTTCTTGACTCACTTAGATCATTTGAGGTACAGTAGTGAAAGTCAGATATTTGGTGGTTGCTTTGAGGGTCAGACATTGGTTAGGTTTATTTAAGAGCTATATTATGAGCAGGTTTTCACTGATAATGCTTTTTTTTTTTTTTAATTTAAGTCCACTTTGTTTAGACAGTGAAATTGCTCATTATGCAGGTGCAGCTCGAACTGCAGTTTGTGTCCATATAAGAACCATTCACCAAAAACTCTGTGGTAACACAATTAGGAAATCCTCTTGAGAAGAGGGCCTTAATGACCTTTTATGTGAAAAAAATTCCTGGAGAGAATTTCTGGACATTTTTTTTTTCTCTCTCTTTCTGCCACAGTGTTTGGTTTTGAGATAGGAGTTAGATATGAGAACAAGAAGAGATGAGAAGTGGAGCTGACCCTGTTAAAGTGGTTATAGTGATGTCCCTAAAGGGAGAAAATGGTTTCAGTTAACCACAGTGAAATGTTAAGCTTAATGAAGAGTTCTATATGGATGATCTAAACAGAGTTGAAAAGTGAGAGTCCTGAAGTGTTGTTAGGCTGTTTAGCAATTATTCGTATGAGCGTTTTCTTAAAATAACAGCTGCTGTCTTTGGTAACACAGATGAAGGTGGATTTTTAAACGACTTTGTATCTCGATCCCTTTCTACAATAATAGTCTGTGTTGCTCCATATAAATTACAGAATGATAATAGATGGGGTAAAAGTTTGACTAAACATCACCTTTTTATGGTTTCACTTTTTAAGTTATATTTAGAATATATTGATAGATTATAAATTGATTGTGAACTTGCTTTTTCTGAATTTTTTTAAACATGTTTTACTCAGTTAAATGAGTATAAAGGATATTTTCAGTCTTGTAATCCTCAATGGCAGTCTTTAAAAAAAACCCCACCCTATTGTTCTACTTGTTATTTATCCATTCATACAGTAAATTCATTTGAAGGTTTGTGCCAGTGGGTATTATTGGTGCTTTTTGAAGTCGAGGTGGACTATTCAGGAAGGTCTTGTTAATGTTATGTTCATCTAAAATGGCATAGGGGAAATATATATATTTTTAATATTGTAAACATTTGTACTGAATAACCTTTTTTTCCCCCCCCGCAAGCAAAACTGGTGAACAGCGGATGAAGATGTGGCATTCAAAGCTGTAATGGACCGTTTTGAAGAGAAGTTGTGGCTTATGTGGAGTTGACATGGGCCGCTGACGGAAGAAAGCTAATCTGTTTAGTATTTGTGCATTTTACTAAAATGGCAGCTTAAAGTTGTGTATCTGCTATTGTGATGCCAATGCCGGTGTTTTAAGTGGAAAAAAATGACCTCTTTGCTTTGTGCTGTGTACACAAGATTTCTGGAAAAGTAAAGAAAAACCCTTTTTATGGCTCACACAGCTTAAAAGTAGCTGTCACTCAAACGTGCGCTCACAGTTGAGCTGCTTTTGTTTTATTCTAAATAAATTGTTTCTTTTGAGGAAAATGTTTTTCTGCCTGGAAGTGAATTGACGGCCAACCTTTGACCCCTTTGTTTGCAGCTGAGGGGGTACTTGCTGCTGCTCAGATCTTGTATGTCTTGAGCAAGAAGCAGGGAGACCATCAATTTCATTTTGACTATCAAGGTGTGTCAATTCTGAAGGATCACTAGTGTTACTGTGACCCCCTTTGTTTGCAGTGAAGGGGATCATTCGCTTCTCGGTCCTCAACGTGATGAGGAAATGGTGCTGTTTGCTGGCACGAAAGAAGCCGGGGCAAGCACCCTAAACCTCACCACAGTGCACGAGTCGGGGGCTTTGCTGGTTTGAAGAGCCGGAGTTGCTGAAATTTAAGTTTTGATTTATTTTGTTCACCCATCACGTTTGGCCTTAGTTTCATTTTTAATTTGAAGAAAAGTTTGAAATTGCTTTATCTTGCACTTAACATTTGCACCAAATTGCCAAAAGAAGGAGAAATGCTCCGTTTGCCTTTTAAATGTTAATGATGTTAATAAAGCCTTTCCTGACACATTTGAGGAGCTCCTCCATCTCCAGGGGCTTCTTACCAGAGTTATGCAGTGATGGGTTTAGTTCTGAATGGATGAAGAGTTCCTGAGAGCTAGCGTTTGTAATTAGAACCGTTACTTGGTATCTGTGCCTTATTTGACCTGTGGTTCCACATGCCTTGGATGTGCATGCACCGTGACGGTTTCATAGGTACGAACGCACACTCAGGCCCAGTCACTTCGGTTGGTAGTACAGATTGTGAGGAAAAAAATGGAGGCATCCTTAAGGAGGAAAAGTATTTGCCTTTAGTTCCTGCATTATCCTGTACAGGGGCTCCTGAGCTTTGGAAGCCTGTTCCCAGTACAGGAGAACAACTCCCCTGTTTGCAGCAGACTTCGGTGCACAGTGACAACGCTGGAGTTCAAGAGGAAACCAGCAATGCTGCACCATTGGCTTCAGACACCATTGTTGTTGTTTGCCAGTTTTAAACTTAACTAGTTGCAGACGAAGACCACCTTGAAATGCAGGCTTGTTGGGCTTGTTTTGAATTTTAACCTCGGATGGAAGAGCCCTAGTGCTGTCTGGCTCCATGCGGGATGATGATTGCTAGGCAACAGGTGATTATCAACAAAGGATGCCACGGTTATACTCTGCAAGGTGGTGTTCCAGTGGCAAACAGCTGTATAAACTCTTGTAAACAGGTAAGAGGGTTTTTAGAGGTCAAAATGCTTTATAATTAATAGGGTGAGGGCTTTTAATGTTTTGGGTCTGTTTCTCAAGATGGAAGTCTTTGGGCACTGTGCTGCTGTTACTAGCTTCCATCCCTCACCAAAGTGTTACATTTACAAAATTCTAGGCGAGAACTTTTGTTCTACTTGATATTTTTATTTTTTAATTTATTTTAACATTTGAAAAATTTCCTTTAATGGGGAGCCAAAGTTTTAAAATCTTGGTTATGGATTTGGGAACTACAGCTTTGATGTCCTTAAAATTTTGACATTTTCCATTAACCTTGGCTTTTGACTTTAGTTGTGATTTAATGATGCAGAAGGATTTAATGCTTCTGCATTTATGCTTTAATGCAATGCTTTAATGCAATGTAAAAAACATTGCTCTTTACAAACACTGATTTCTAAACTCTATAAGAGCATTAAATTGTATAATAACAACAAAAGAAAATATGCCATCTGATTGGGAATGATAGATATTTTAGTGAAAACGGTTAGTTCTGCAAAGATTATAAAACTGCAACTTTAGGGAATAGGCAGTGTTGAGTCTATCTTTTCTTTGCTGTTAACATTTTCATTGTCCATTTAGTTTTACCAGCCTTCTGAACCCTTTTCTTCCCACCATTAATCAAGTGTAAGGCTTTGGCAACTTATCACAAGCACAACTTTTTCAGTATATAATACAATTTAGGTTTCCTTGCTCTGTTGTAAGTGAGATCAAAAATTGTGAATAGAATTTTTCTTTTTTGTCTCTTCCTGAAGACATTAAATATCTGATGACTACAATAGCTGATCTGTACTAGCTACTTTTTCCACAGGTTTGATCGAGCTCCTTGTATTGTTTATTTAGCTGGACAACTTATGTGCCCATACTTTGATATGGTAAAGGGAAAAAGCGAAGTACAGTGGATTTTTTCAGGTTCTCAATGTGTTATAAGAGTTTAAAACGGATTTGGTGATGAGGTGGCTGCCATCTAAGGCTTTTCTAAATGGTCTTTCCCCTGCATTTCTCTAAGCATTTCGTATCTGTTGGAAATGACAATTTTAGTGTATTTTCTTTTTCTTGCTAGTCCACACCATAAGCCTATTGAATAGTTTTTCCAGTTAGTAAGCAAATATTTTAAATTACTATGGAGATTTAGGAAATTACACTTTCTATGAATTTCTACATGTTTGGTATCTTTCTAAGGTCCCAGGCTTCATCTCTCTAGTAAAAACAAGAAAAATGTGTTGCAAACAGGTCATTTGTATATTTGTGTGTAAAACTGTATCATACAAAGCGGGAAGGTACTTAGAATGACAATTTTTTGAAATTACTTGTGAAATCATTTTGTTTATTCCCAGCTGCACCGTGAAGGAAAAGTTAACTGGGTTGAGTGTTAGATCTAGAGTTCTGATTTTATAAGTTGGAAATTACCCTTTTGAAGTATTTGTATGGTTTCCCAGTGTCTTTCATCTAAATTTAGTGTTCTTTAAGGGAAATAGTTCCAGGAACACCTCCTAACTGACCTGGGTTCATTTTGAAAAGTTTGGCTGTGCATATCAATATCAAAAATAGGGGTTACCTTGGCTTCAGTAAAACAACTCAGATTTTACAAATTGCCACTTCCATAGTTTAAGTGATAATTGTTTACAAGTTGTTTATCTGAAACCATAAATTTAGTGCTTCTGGCTTGTACAGCATCTGCTTTTCTTTTTGCAACAGTCTATCTGATTATGGCTTCTCTGACCATCACCTTCATCTCCCATTCCAATGTAGTCTCTTTGAGCTTCCCTCTTTAAAAGATCATTTCACTAAATAACTTGAATTATAATCTAGTTTTAAATTCTTGGAGGAATTTATTGAATAACAAAATTTTTTCAATCCTCAGGCAAGATTGGTCTTAGCAACCAAGAAGAGATTTTAACCTTGAGGTAAAATTACGTAACATACTTCAACCCAAGTGACTAATATTTAGCTTTCATTTGGGATTTGGCTGTATGTTAGGAACTAAGATGCAGACGATATAGAGGAAAGTATCAGATAGTTGCTATCCCCTTCAGCAACTTATACTCCAACTGGGGAAACTAGGTATAAACAGGTAAATAGTTAAATATCAGGGAAAATTTTAAGACAATTATAGGAAAGTGTCACAGGTTAATATTTGATTAATTGCTAATGGATTTTTACAGGTTATATGGGTATGTGAATGAGTATATGAACAGGTTACTTCAAGCTGGGATGATCAAGAAGGGCTTTACAAAAGAATTTCTTAGTTGCAGAAGGACATGGAATGGTGGAGGGAGGTTGGGATCAACATGTCAGGCAGATAAGCATGAGTAAGAATTGATCTGTAGAAAAGATATGCAGACGGAAGCCTGGAAAACTAGTAAGGATTGGGTCAACCAAAATAGGGAATTCTGGAGGGCAGGCCAGTTTGAGGAGGGTGGGGGTAGAGATGGATGATTAGTTGGCATATTGATACCAGTCTTTTATGAATAGAATGCCCACTTCAGGCTAAGTATTCTGCCAAGTATTGTATACACATTGTGTCATTAAGTCTCACCACAGACCATAATTTGGCAGTTTAGTTAAGTGATAGAGCCAGGGTTCTAACCAGTCCTTTATTCAATTAGGGCTTTCTCTTGGTCACTGTACTGTTATACCTCACTATTTTTTGCTGGAAGGCTAGGGATAGGATTAAAGCTGCAAACTCGAGAAAATGTCTAGGCAGTGGATTTCAAGCTGTAGAGTGTCAACATTGGCAGTATTTGGAAAACATACAGGCCCTTCGCTCAGACATTCTGGGATTTGTTAGGACCAGCATGGTGGAGGAGTCTTTGTTCTTTTACAAGCTGCCTGGAGTAATTCTGATATATTCCATAGTCAATGGGCCACGTGTTGAGCATCACTGTCCCATAGCGAGTAGAATGCTGAGGTGTAAACCTGCGCTAATGTCATAGTTGAGGCACAAGAAGAGAAGATGGAGCTGGTGAAAGCCTAGGTAGGAGAGCAAGAATAGTGTTGTCTCAGAAGCTGAGGAGGAGCTTTTTAGAAAATAACTTCAAAGATGTTACAGCAGACAGGGAGAACAAAACTGCAAATGCCATAGAATTTATTACTTAAAATTGTCACTTAAATCACAGTTTTATAGTAATTATGTCTCCAAGGGACTCAATCTAGTTTAGTATTTAACTTTTTCTCAAAACAATTGTGAAGAAGGGCCACTCTTTAGTTTATGAAAAGCTAAAGAGATGCCAAAAGTTTGTGACTTGGCTGAGGGATACATAGCCAGGAACTGATTGAGGTATCCTTGAGTTTTCAGATGTTATCTAAAAATGATGTGACTTTTGTCAAGTATCTTAAATTAAAATTGGAAGTGATTCTGGGATTGCGTGTATGTGTATATACTTGAAAGTTGTTTCCATTAATGGACCATCACCTATACTACCTCTTAACTAACCAACCAGTACGATTGAGACAGAAAGGAATTATAGGTAGTATATCTTTGCCCTGTAAATGATTGAAAAATTTCCTAATTTGAATTACAGTATCTATACAGCATTTGTGTTTGATAAATGTAGCTAATTAATTCTTTAGACATTTGGGTATATATTCTATACCAGGCATTATTCTAGATCTTGGAGTATATTGGTAAAAAAAACTAGACAAGTTTCTCTTTTCTCATAGAACTTATATTCTGGTGGAGGAAGGGAGGTGGTAAACTATAAA
The DNA here is from genome assembly GCA_004363605.1 of Indri indri. Classification (NCBI taxonomy): domain Eukaryota; kingdom Metazoa; phylum Chordata; class Mammalia; order Primates; family Indriidae; genus Indri; species Indri indri. The sequence continues at coordinate 5,116 of RJWJ010010581.1, read as the reverse complement.
TTAGGGCCAAGTGGCCCTGGACAAAGGGTTTGGATTTTATATTTTAAATGCTTATTGCTATGGGAAGCCATTGGAGTTGTTAAGCATGAGGCGTGATATGATTTGGTCAAGATTTGACTAACTGAGAAAAGTAACAAATTTCCTTCAAATGCCAAGGGAATTATTAGCATTTCAGATTCTCTGCAAGACTATAAATATGTTCTTGTTCAGAGATCAACAGTGTTCTTTTATTTAAATACAATATTAAAGATTTTGTTTCTGAAGGCTCATAATTGTTGACTAAGCTGAGCTTTCAAAGCAGTCTTCCTTCTAATACATCCTCATTTTCTCAGCATGCTGCTTCATAGTCTTTTCTGCTTTCAGTAAACTCTTGACAGTTTCCACTGTACTCACAGGGAGTTTCTGATGTAATGCACTGACCACGCTTTCTATATTTCAGAACTAGTGATTTTTCTAGTGGTATCAAACCAAACTCCCATGCTAAATCTTGAGAGGGTCTTTTTGTGAAATGGTTGTTATCCTGTGCAAGCCAGATACATTTGTATATACAATTTTTAGTGTTGAGTTTGTTATATGACCTTTCTCAGGTGACCAGATTTCCTTTTTACCAAGAAAAAGGACTTAATGAAAAATTTTATGCATAAGCATAAGTTATTACATCAATGTCAACAATAGAACTATTATCACAAGCAAAATTAACACTTTGAGGTGCTGTATACATATTTTTTATTACACACTTTAAGGCATATTGGGAAAACTGATGTCCTATAAAATTGATTTGCATTTTAGCATATAGAAATTAAATATCAATAGTCTTACCTAGCTCCTGAGATAAGTATCTTAATATACTCTAGTTGTGTATATTCTTTTTACACAGAAACACTTGAGTAAACCAGACTCCTTAATTGGAATTTTTCTGTATTCTATAGCTGAGGTCTTAACCCTGGCTGCACAATGGGATCACCTGAGGAACTTCCGTACCAATAGCTGGGGCTCTCAGAGATTCATTTAAACTGATCTAGGTCAAGTGGAATTCTGCAAAGGCTCAGGTTTGTTTTTAAGTGTCCTGGGTGATTGTGATGTGCAGCCAGGGTTGAGAACCACTGCTCTAGAGACAAATTTTGTGCATACTCACACACACAAAGAATCAGCCTTTTAAGGATTGTTTAAAAATCAAACCCAAAAACTCTCAGAGTGTAATTTGGGTTCAGTACAATATGTATATCACCTGGTATTTTTGAAAATAAAAATAGGAACGAAAGAGTTCTTAGGTAATGAGCCTCAGGTGACCAGAAAATTACCAGAGGTGTCTATCACCAAGATGGGGAGGGGTTACTATTCTTGCCTATCCTAGTTGGTTGGTTCTTGATTATTCTGTTATACTTACATTTTTTTTTCCTCTCCTTTGAATTCTGTCGTGGTCACCTCTCTTCATTGTGAGATAGAACACATTATTTTTTTTTCACAGGTACAAGTGAGGATATTTGAGACACTGTTTGCTGATAGGTGCCCTAGAATTTAGGGAATTTGGTAGAGGTAGGTTTAGAACTTTATATGGGGGAATGGATATGAGCAGGACTGAGGAAATGATTCCTAATTGCCTTTGTTTCTCAAATGTAATGTAATACTAACTTCATAAATAAACCAGTTTTCCTCACATGGCAATAATAATCAAGAATCTCATATTAAAGTACACAGCAACAAATAATATAATGCTGATATGTATTAAAGGGAATGGTTCAGTATGAATGTTCGGAGAATACTCTGAATTGCACTATGTCAATTTAGATACAGAATATTTTAGATGTAAGCTTTTATGGTAAAAAATTCTAAAGTGCATTCACCGAGCAACCATATTGATATCAAATGAAAAATTACAGCTGGATTATTCTCCCACATCCTACAGTTTTAAAATGTTTAAATTGGTATGTGTGATTTAAAGGGATTTTTCATCAAGCACAGCTAGGTCAACATCTATAGAAAACTTTTCAAGGGTTCATTTGTGATTTATAGGTTTCTCCTGAATAATGAGAGGTTTGTTTTTTGTGGAGACTTAACCTGTTTCCATCATTTATTTCTACTGACAAATTTCATTTGTGAAGTTTACTCTCTGCAGTGTTATAATCTTACTGAAAATTCATTCCACGTAAGGAATGGATTCATCTGAACTTTAAGGTTTGGTGATTGGAACTCCTTTATTGCTGTGATACTTGAGTACTATTTTCCTTTACTGTAGTGGCTTAAAGGTATTTTGAACCTTCAGAGACATTTTTTTCTTCTATTTGTTGCTCCTTAAGTTTAGTGATGTCTGAAGCCCTAACAGTTTTTTTTTTTTTTTTTTAACATATGTGGCTTACTTTTTAGTAGCCAAGTTTAGAGGGAGCATTTCTAACAGTAATTGGTTAAACATCTTTTTTCCTCCTGGGTTTCTTTTTAGGAACTACTGACAAAAACCTATAGCCGACTTTGGGATCTGACTTTATTATTCAGCAACTCAAAGATGAGTTCTAATTGGCAGACTTCTGGCACTGGCACTTGTCCTCCTGTTTCTATAGAAACTGGGTTGGAAGTCAGAGCTGCACAAAGGGAAAGGGTAAGTTTCTTTTAATTCCATATTTATAAACCCGTATCTTATTAACTGTGGCATGGTGTCAGTTTTCATGTAAGGCATGTACATCAGTGAACCAGAACTCAAATATATACTATTAATTTTCACTTGAGTGGAAACTGACATCAAGTCATTAAATATAATAGGAGGGTTTAAATATGGATTTACTTTTCTTGTGACTCTGACTTCACATTTCTTACGGCAATGAACTTAATATAATTCTCACTTTCAGTTATTTTTAATGTGGGGGTCATAAAATTGATTTTTATGCTCTTAGATCTTATTGTGTTGTACTTTTCTGGTGAGTGAAAATTGGAATATAAAACATGTACAGGGGACATTTTGAAAGTCTGCATGAATTATAAGTCTCTTCGTAGCAAAAGTCCGATTCTTTCTGTTATAAAACAAGTACTATATTATTGACCAGTTTTTTTAGCCTCTCTCCTCTCAGCCAAACAGGATAAGTTCGTCTGTTGGGGCACATACATTTGTTCTCATCCAGGCAGATACCCATTATTCATAGAACCTAAGACACCTGCCAGTTGGTGAGTCATCTTATTGCTGTGGCTTCAGAGGGCTGTGCTATACAGCTGGAGCATTTAGGCTTAAAGTTATTTAATTAAGTGTGAAAAGCAAACTCCTAAGATTTACAGGTTGGTGTTTGTAAATAACTTATATTGAATTGTGACTAGCTTTGAGATATTGGCAGGAAGACAGTATTTTCTCTTGCTTTTTAAAAGTTACCTCACTTACTTTCTTGGTCCTGACATGGTACTCTTAAGTTTAGATGAACTTCTTTTTTTCCTAATAAAAGAACATTAATGTTGGTTGACATAAACCAAAGGGTGGGACACCTTGGCTTTATTTCTGCTCAAATTGTCACTTGTAAAAATAGTATAAGAAGTAAAAGTTGGAAGTTTGTCAATGGGGAAGGTAAACTCATTTTTTAAAATTTCACTTCACAAGTCCCTGGCCAGTTAATATCCTGAAAGTAGATTCTCACTAAAAATGCTGTATGCCTTCTTTGTTAGTTTTTATTTTGCTCACTGGGGCTTGCATGAGGTAAAAATAGAATTGAATTTGTGATTCTTTTTTTTTTTTTTTTTTTTTTGGAAGGTGGCTAGAAAAAACGTTAGCCTTTAGCTGTGTGCTATCAAGTATCCAGACATGTTCTCTACTCCTTAATCAGAGTGGCCAACTCGTCCCGGTTTTAAAACTGAAAGTCTTGTGTCTCAAGAACTTTCTCATTTCTGGCCAAACCCAGACAGTTGGTCACCCTAATTTAGTTCATTCTCTGGATTCCTAAAAAGGCTTCAGTAGGTTGTTATTGATCATCATTTTGGATAGAAGGCGATTTCACAATATGCTAGCTTATGTCAGAATGTACCAGGGATTAGGTTTTCTTTTTTTTAGAAGTGACTTTTTTGTCCCAGTGATCCAGCTAATACCAGTTTTCCACTCAGAAATAAAACATGAAGAACTTTAAAAGGATTTTAAAAGTTGGCTCCAAGTACTTTAGTTATTTTTTGTTTACATGTGTATGTTAAGACCACGGGTGATAAATGTGAAACAATTGAGTAGATATTTGTGGCAAATGAATAGCCATATGAGGCAAATATGGAGACTTAAAGCCTCTTACAAGATGTTTCTGGCTTAAGAGAAACACTCAAAGCTTTTTTTTAAAGTATTAGGCTTTGGTTTTATATGAGTTCTTCAGAGAAACCACTGTTCAACTTTTGCATTATGTCTCTTAAAAACAACTAAAATAATAATACATGGGGCCAGGTGCTCATGCCTGTAATCCTAGCACTTTGGGAGGCTGAGGCGGGAGTATAGCTTGAGGTCAGGAGTTCAAAACCAGCCTGAGCAAGAGCTAGACCCATCTCTACCAAAAATAGAAGAAATTAGTCAGGGGTGTGTGGGTGGCGCCGCTCTGTGGTCCTTGCTACTGGGGAGGCTGAGGCAGGAGAATCACTTGAGCCCAGGAGTTTGAGGTTGCTGTGGGCTATGTATGATGATGATGATGCCTCTGTTAGCCCGGGAGATAGCAAGACCCTGTCTTAATAATAATAATAATCATATGGGTTTTTTTCTTCTTATATGGAAAAAGCTGATTTTACACTTAGGCAAGTTTATTTACTGAGGAGCTAATTTTTTGCAAGCAAACATCACGTATATTAATATGCCTAGATTTTTTTGGAAAAAATCACAAAATTGTCATTACAGACCATTGAAGTATAATTGTTGCTTTTAGTAAATTTAAACTAGAGAATTATTAAAGAGGAAAAGCCAGGGGCTATGAACAAATCAGCAACAGTAATTAGGTTTTAGAATTGGCTTTGTTAAGGACCGGCTTTATAACCTTAGGCAAGTAAGTTGGGCTTAATTTCCTTTTGTTCCTTATGTATAAAATAGGAATAAGAATACTTACCCATACTTCCTCACAGAAATGACACGGTAATGAGGTTATAGATGGGAAAGAACTCCAAAAAGTTAAAAGTACTATAA